>JAHWFO010037445.1:0-16792 GCA_023313115.1 Rhysida immarginata
CTTTAATGGTACCATTATGATACCCCCTTAAAAACTTCCTATAACCAGATATGGCATGTAATATATCAAACAAATCGTCATAACATATCATGTACAAATATATAAGAGTAACTAGTGATAGCAGGTATTGGTCTAATGGCACGTGTACGTGCAAGGATGTCTCATGAATGAATAAAAACGCGTAAATAATGTTGATGTGAAATGTTTAGTAGTACGTGTTTTAATGGTACCAAATGGAACTTTCAATGCCTTAGCAACATAATGGAACTTTCAATGTATGGCATGTAATATATCAAACAACTCGTAACAACGTGCCATGAGTGAATATAACGAGTAAATAATGAAAATGGTTATTGTTTAGTAGCACGTGCCCTAATAGTGCCTTATGATACCATATGGTACCATTGGAACTTTCAATGCTAAGATATGGCATGTAATATATCAAACACCTCGTAACAACGTGAAATGAGTGAATATAACGAGAAAATAATGATAGTGGGAATTGGTTTTGTTGCATGTGCCCTAATGATACAATATAGTATTGTTAGAACTTTCAATGCTAAGATATGGCGTGTAATATATCAACCAACTCATTACGAGTTTTTAGATCTATTGTTATCCATAGCTTATTTGTCTCAAGAGCATAATGCTGTTAGGCTTAATGTTATCTAAAACTCACTCCTGTTATACATATTGCTAATTAATAATAGTTAATGCTTGCTTCAATATTAGACGATAACGTAGAAACACTTTAGTAATTTAATATGAAAAAATAATAGATGCTTACACACAACGCTTCAGCAATTGAGGCTCACTTCGTTTAACATTATGGGGGAATTCTTACAATTTAAGGAACTTTTATTTTTTTAAATGTATGAGGAATAACTCCCTCTCCATTTACCTTTCAGTTCTTCAAGTTTAAATTCGTTTAAATTCGTTTAAATTCTGTCTATACATTAGCTTACTTAAATAGTAATTTACAATTTAGTTTTCATATTTATTTATTTTCTCTGAAGTGTTTTTAAATGTTGATTAATTCAATATATCCATAACATGAAAATGTGCTCCCTTTATCCGCTTTGGCGGTAAAATCATTCTTGTTTCTAATTTGTAAAGATGAAAATTTGTATTTATAATTCTTTAATTGCACTGGGTTTCCAGCCTGTTAAATTCTCCTCTGTCCAAACACTGAGAACGAATCTACGTTTCTCTCGAGATTTGCTTCGTCCACTTTTGTCAATAATTCCCTCGTTAATAATGCTCGTAGAGTATATGTCTTAATTATTCTGAGCCTAACTAATTAGTTCAGTTCTGTCCCTTCGGATTGTTGAGCTAAACAAGAATTGGACGACTTCTTCGCATTTTAGAAAACTCGGATACATTTTCTTATGTTTTCGCCTTCCCTTTAGAGAGTTTCCCTGAAGCCGGCCCACTCACTATTTCTGCCTCTTTCCTTCCCAAAGCGAATTTATTTTCGTTTGCGTCAGTAACTTTCAAAGACCATTTATCCCGTAAATCTATATGACATTCTTAAAAGTTGGATGATGTAAAGGAAGTTTAAATAACTGCTCAGCGCTTAATATAATTATAATTAATGGTTCACATTTTTTTCCAGATCTCCTGAAGGCATTAAATCTTTTACTGATTGTGAGTGATTTATTTAGATATTTTGATTCCATAGCTTGGGCGATGTTTAATTTCAAAATTCCTGCTAATCACGACAGAGAATCGTAACCGGCTTTAATTAAACCAGATGAATCTTACGGAGAGGAGACAATAAAGGCGGAATCGTTTTCGAATGTGCTGTTTATCTGTCTTTAAGTCAGTTAAATGTATACAGTCAAGTTACTGCCTTCATTGTCGTGGCTCTTAGGCTTTAAGGTTTCCCTTTCCCTTTTCCCCATTTACTTTATATCGCTGTTTTCCTTAAGCAGACCTTCTTTCATCCATTCTAAGTCTTTCGAAAATTTCTTCCTTGCCGTGCATTCAAATTAATTTTCATTCCATTCAGCGCAACTAATCTTGCTTTTTCCCCGTACTCCACTCCTTAATAGGTGCTCCAAATGAAAATTAAAACTTAAATTATCCGCTGAAATTGATCTTAGTTTGCTCTGCCATTACCTTTTATCATATGAAAAAAAAATATGAAAATAAAAATCATCCGAAAATTTTGTTAGAGATCAAACCCATGCATTCAATCAGGATAAAAGCCATTGCACACAATGTACACAATGTGATTGGTAATCAAATCGATGGAATTTATATTATGAACGCTTAAGTGGTGTTTAATTAAAATAGAAGAAGAATTTAAGACGAGAAAGAGAAAGAAAAGGTAATCTTAACCAATTTTTGAATTAAAACTACTTTGAATAATTCTTATCAAGATTTTCTTGTTCCATTGATTTAAGAAAAATTTTTATAAAGGAATTGTTGCATTCTTCTTAAGAAATAGAAAGTATTGAATTATAAATGTGGTCTATTTATTTCTCTTTCAGAAAGATGAAGAATGGCTTAAAAGACCGATTTCTTGAAAACAAGTCGCATTTTGCTTTGCTTGCAACTTAACAACATATATTGGTGTACTTGAAACCACAAATTAACTTTAGTTTATTCTTAAATACAATAAGAAATAAAAATGTACGCGCAGAAATATAGATTTCCAATTGCTTGCGTTAAAGCTTAATGGCGGCAATTACTGATAAAATGCAAAGAAATATGAATAGACAAATTCAAAGAGTTGCAATCACGACCCATTAGGAATCCAGTCCTATAAGGAAGTTTCTTCTTTATGCAGTTATTCATAAAAATTCGTTTTTCAATACTTTTATTTATTTCTTCATTCTTCAGCCTCTTACAAAGGAATGAGAATTCGAGTTAAAGAGCTCAATAAATTTACATAAAATGAAAACGTAAGCTTTAAATACCACCTGTCATATTGTCATGAATTTATTTGACGATTTTGATATACGTAAGTTGTTTAGAAAAACGGGATCAGTTTTCAACATCTAAAGTTGATGTTATGTGATCATCTATTCTTTAAGAAGAATTAAACTTATAACCATTTCGTGGTTCTTTTATTGCCGCAAGTAATTTACGATTCCTACCGGAAGATCAAATCGGCCTATGAGCATTCAAGAAACTAACAATGTAATCTTCATGTAATAAAGTGCGCTTGTGCTGCTTTGCTTTTTTAACGTTGTGATATGAAACCCCTTACCACATATTCATCGTATTATCTCATATAGTCAATTTCATATCATAGTAAAAGTTGCGTTATTAAGTTGAGCATTTACTGAAAAATCTGTTGAAATGAGCGCTCGGTTTCGTTTAGGTCTCGTATAGGCTTATATCACTCACAAGACTGCTGTGCAGGAACAGAGTTCGCTAAGTTTTCTTGTTCATAACGCAAAGCAGATTCGCTTCAATGATTGATTGAAAATTCGCATCAACCATTTCGGAGCAATTGAGTCATGGTAATTAGCATTGTGCTGTTGTTAAAATAAGCGAGAATCGACTTTAACATTGGCATTTGTTTATCTACCACTTCTCGCTTTTACATTGTTACTCCTGTGGGACAACTAGGTAAATCTCGGGTTCTTGTCAATTATCTAGAATGAATTGACAGTCATTAGCAAAAGAAACTCATTTATTTTCCAACGTGCAAGAGACATAATTGTACCTACATCAAGTGGGAACCATTCTGTTAAAGAGAGACTAACTGATTATTCTTCTCTGATTCAATAACGATAGTTCTAACCGTTTGCCATTCCCCAAACTCTGTAGTTGTGGTATATCGATTGCTATGCAATACAGTTCTCTTATTACCATCAAAATCCAGATATATTCTTGTAGTGTATTCTAGGAGTTCCAAGATATTCCAAGGCAGGTGAGTCCAATATCCTATTCTCCTTTGATGTGCATAATTCTTCTTATCATGATTTAACAAGCTTATCTTAGGCGATACCTTCTAAATCAACAAAATACATTTCTCAATAAGTCAACGCGCAATAAAAATAAAACAAATCAATAACCCCAAAAGAATCAATATCTAATTATCGATAAATGTTACCTGACTCGACCAAGCCTCTATTTCATCAGGGCCAACAGTCTCGTCACTTCAACTCAACGACTATTTACATGGCTTCATAAATCGCTATCAATGACAAGTTGACCAGGAAAATCCTCGGACGTTTGAATCTACAGAAGATTATAACATTAGAAAAAAACAGAAGAAAAGAAGTACTTTTTTCCTTCTATATAATAGATAATTGAATAAGGGCCTCACAAAATTAGCTAAATCATAACAATACCCTTAAGAAAGCCATTGGCAATATCAAAGATAAGCTACCGAAAGAAGACAAACCAGGCATTTATAAATTATTATGCGGCTCATATAATTGTTGTTATTATGGCCAGACCCAGAAAAAAATTACAACAAGAATTAGGGAACATTTCGCTCACATAAAGAATGGGAGAACGAATGTTTACGCTTTTGCAGACCATATTATCAATCAGGGCCACGGTTATTATCCAGATCGTGTGGAAATATTATATTTCACCAAGGATCTTCGTCTACTTAATTTTTTAGAATCGCTGGAGATCGCGAATAAACAATCAACCACCCAACTCCTCGGACCTCGGACCAATCCCAGTGTTTGATTGATTAAAAGTATCGAATTATGTCCTATTTGGAGGGCACGGCAGTGCCTTCGCCAAGTCGAGCAAGCACAGCCGTAACATCCTTTTCAGGAAGCAACTCGGCGTACTTTTGACCCTACATGTCTTTATGCCAGAGTTGCATAGAATCCTGAAACTTTTTATATGTAGAGTACTTTGCAAATGAAACTGAATTTTCAAATATTACGTTTCTATCTTTTCTAGTTCATAAGATACAAGAACCCAAAGTTTCTTTATTTAGACACTGACTCACTGACCGACCATCAAAAATCTGAGGTACTTCCCGCAGTCCTGAAAACTTGAAATTTGGCATAAAGATAGTGTTTAGGGTACAATGAAAGGAAAAATTAAAAAAATTAAAAATATAAAAGTGTTGATGGTTAAAGGTCACTGCCAAACATCAATTAACCTGGAACGGAATGGTTATTATGCAATTGGTGAAGACATTGCTTGCAAGCCGAGGCCAACGAGAGACAGGCCAGGGCACTCAAAAGTCATATGATCATCGGGGTCCGGGCAACAATCCAATCTTCATTGTTTCCAACAAACGGAAAAACATTGATTGTTGAAATGCAAGCTAGAAACAATGAAGGTTGGATTGTTGCTCGATCTACTTTGATCATGTGACTTTTAAATGCCCCGGCCCGACACCACCTAGACAGAAGGCTTGCGCACAGAAACTGTATACATTGTTACATCATCATCAAACGGCCAAATTTAGGGCTTATTATTGGTGGAAATACAATTAATAATAGCCGCTTTAGTGTGATGTAGCAATGTATGACGTTTCTGTGCGCAAGCCTTCTGTCTAGGTGGTGTGGCCCGGCCTGTCTTTTTCGTCGGTTATGTTGCAAGCGTGGAGCAATTGATCTCGACATTGTTGGCCAATTGTTAAGAGTGAGAAACAATAGCAACTCCGAAATATGAATTTCGTTGGAAACGTTTGTTAATCTGAAGGCATGGCATTTATTAAAATCAGATTAATGTCAAAATATCTTCAATTTCGGTTAAATCAACAATATTTATTTTTCTTATTAAATGATGCTAATATTCGTGAATTAGGTTGTAGTATTTTTTATAAAATGAATTGCGTAAATCGAAAAGAAAAAATTACAGCTGAACAATACTTTCAAATGCTTAAAGAGGAGCTAGAAGGCGATTTCACTGCAATATTTAGTCGATTGTAAAAGACGGAACAATTTTGAAAAAGAAAAAAAAAACGAGAAATGACATAAATTGCATGACACAAAATTATAATCCTTCATCCTGGTTCCTAACCGTAAGTCCTTCTGAATGGATATGGAGTGATTTAGTGGAACACTTTAGGGAAGTCAATGGGATACGGCTAACAAAAATACCATACAGCCAAGTATCAATTTCTTGTTTCATAGATAATAGGTTTAAAGCTACGTTGGACTTCATTATATCATCTGACGAGCCACTTGGTAAGGTCGAACATTACTTTTGAAGACGTGAATACCAATCTCGAAGTGTTCAACAATTTGATATCGTGGGTTAAATATGCCCCAATTCTTCACAAGTCATCAATTGAGGAGGTAGCATCATTTGTAACAAAGTAGGTCACGTGAGCCATACTTAACAAGAATCTTTCGCCTACTCTTAATCAACGGGTCGTGTCAGGTCAAACTCACTACCAGGTTACTGTTTGCGAAAAAAGAACTACTAGAAAGGTTATACTGTATGTCAGTTTGGATTCGCACATCAAATTACTGAAGCACTTACCGTAACAGATATTGTAGTCAATAGCTGCAAAAAAAGCATTATCATCTATCAATCACTATAATATTGTGCGCAAAACAGACTAAGGTATGATTAACATCCTGCAATGTTGCTTGCATGGAATTATAACAAATATCCAGTTCCTAGGAGAAAAAACAGCTATACTGAATTATTATGTAACCACATACGCCACAAAAAGCAAAAAACACACGCAACTGATATAAATTCTACTAAGAGTTTAAGAAGTCGTTTATACAACATCGGACTAAGGGTATTGTCGAATCGGCCGTATGGAGCTTTGGAGGCAAGTGACACTTTGCTTAGAATTCTAATGTACAGGACTGATACTCAAAAGTCGAAGACTATAAGAAGTATCTGAAAAGAAGAGATTGACCATATTTCAAACCATTATTTCTACAGGGTCGAGTCACATTATTATGACCACCCCCTACGTTTGTCTTCGGGGTTGCCCAGACGAGGAACTATGTCACGTGTAGGGAATTGGTTAGGTGACTATATAAGATAAGTTTCCATTATGTTAAAAACATATCACTCACTGCTGCAATGGGTAAGAAACGTGATTTATCAGATCTGGAAAAGGGGATGATAATCGGCTTTCGGGACAAGGGTGGCAGTATTTCGGAAACCGCGCAGTTTGTGAACTATTCTCGTGCTGCTGTAGTTAAAGTGTACCATGACTGGGAAAATGGGACCGTTCAGAATAAACTGTATGGGAACTGTGGATCACCACGTGCCAGTGATGACAGAGGTGAACGTCGGCTGCGAAGGTGTGTGAAGGCCAACCGAAGAGCTACAGTGGACCAACTTACCGCTCAAACCAACGAGGGTGCTACCAGACATGTCTCTAAAACCACAGTACAGAGGACCCTGCTACGTATGGGCCTTCGCAGCAAACGGATGGTCATCGTAACCATGTTGACGAAGGTTAATCGCCAAAAACGGTTTCAATTTGCCCAACAGTACAGAAACTGGACCACTTCTGACTGCAAAAAAGGTTGCCTTCTCCGATGAGTCACGATTTCTGCTCCACAGAAGTGACGGCCGTTGACGGGTGAGGCGAGAAACCTCCGACAACAAGCATCCTGCAACCATTGTTGGACGAATCCAGGCTGATGGCGGCAGCGTCATTGTATGGGAAGTGTTCTCATGGCATTGACTGGGCCCACTGATACCTGTGGAGGGCACTCTCAGCCGATTCGGTTATTTATTCATAATTGCAGATCAAGAACACCCATACATGGCGACTGTCTTTCCAGAGGGGGATGGCACGTTCCAGCAAAACAATGCGACCTGTCATATGGCTGCAATTGTTCAGGGGTGGTTTGAGAAACACGACCAAGAGTTCCAAGCACTACCTGGCCCCCTAATTCCCCAGACCTCAACCCAATCGAGAACCTTTGGGATCACCTCGATCGTCATGTGCGTGCTATGGAACAACCACCGCGTACCCTTCAGCAGCTATCGGATGCTTTACAGTCTGGATGGCAACAGATACTAGTAGAAACCTACCAGAATCTTATTGACTCACTCCCACGCCGTCTAGCTGCTGTCCGTGACGCTAAAGGCTATTAGCTGGAGGTCATAATAATGTGACTCGACTCTGTATGACGTTGAGAAAATGCCTGAAAAATACTTCTTTTCATTACTTCTTATGCTCAAACTATGTCGAATCTTAGGAGGATGATTCGGGCAGACGTGAGGAGTTCTGTACATGGGCTCTGGAAAATTATCGACTGGATCCTTCATTTGTACATAACATTGCGTTCAGTGACGAGGCAAATTTTATGTCCATGGTGAGGTAAACCGTCAGAACATGAAATATTGGATGGATACGAACTCTCGTTGGACAGATCCATCCAAAGTCGTTGGTGATAGCAAAGTTATGGTGTTGTGTGGGATATGGGGCACCCGTTTCATTGGACCATTTTCATAGGCGGTATCTTAAATGCTGATGATACTACCATCTTGATATGGGCGCACCAGCCATCTCACGTTATCATTCGGCTGCAGAACGCCTTGAAGAAGTTCGAAGACTGGTTTAATTGCTGGAAACTGGGTCTTAACGTCGGAAAATGCAAAGCCGTGTACTTCAACAAAAAGCTTAAGTTCCTCCGGATTCGCTGGTTCTATTCAATAAGAAACTCGAATGGGTTGACAACTACACACACTGGCCAATGAATTAGAAACCCGTGATGAATTACTGTACTGATATGTAAAGCGGGGTCACAGGTCAGAAACGATTATGATATGCAAATGAATGCAATCATGTGAGGTACATGCTCATTCCAAGCTGCAGGTACAGGGTAGCAAAATGGGGAAAACAGCAGACCTGTCTGAGTTCCAAAAAGGAGTTATTGTGGGAGCCCGTCTAGCTGGAGCTACGATTTCCAGGACAGTACAACTGACCGGTATCTCAAAAGGTCAGGTCTCCAAGGTGTTCAATGCGTGGAAACGGAATCCACAAAAGTTGTCGAAACGGCAGAATTGTGGATCAAAAACAATCAACCTAGACAGGGACCGACGTCGTCTGAGACGGATTGTGCGGCAAAACCGAAGGTCTACTGTGGAGCAACTGACGGCAGACTTCAATGAAGGATCATCGCAACCCATCTCCTCCAAAACAATGCACCCAGAGTTGGAGCGAATAGGGATGGGAAGTCGCATGCCAGTGAGGAAGAACCTGGTGTCAGCAACAAATCGGAAAGTTCGCCTGTAGTGGTGTAAAGAACGGTGTGACTGGACAGTAGACGACTGGAAAAAGGTAATGTGGTCGGACGAGTCAAGTTACACATTGATTTGCACCGATGGCCGGCAGTGAATTTGGCGGCAGCCCCATGATGCGATGGACCCCTCATGTGTTGTGAACATAGTTCAAGCTGCAGGAGGAGGTGTCATTGTATAGGCCATATTTTGTTGGTATGGCAAGGGTCCCCTGATATTCCTTGACAGTCGGGTGAAAGCCAAAGACTACCTGAACATTGTTGCAGATCAAGTCCATCCTGCAATGGTGCATTTGTACCCAAATGGTGACGGGTTCTTCATGGACGAAATTGCTCCTGTCCATCGAGCAAGAATTGTTCAGGAGTGGTTTTCTGAACATGACACCGAGTTGCAACATCTGCCGTGGCCAGCGCAAAGTCCGGATTTGAATCTAATCGAGAATGTTTGGGACATATTGGAAAGAGACATTCGTCGAAGGCATCCGCTTCAATCTATTCTGCAGGACCTGAATGCATGGTCTGCGATTACCTTATCTGCATTGCAACACCTTGTAGAGTCCATGCCAAACCGCGTATACTCTGTAATTACAGCCAAAGGAGGGTCAATACCATATTGAACAAAGGTTTCTAATACATTGGCCAGTGTGTGTACAAGTACCTTGGCGTTATCATCGACTCAAGACTCTCCTGGAATTGTCACGTAATTTACGCTCTGAACAAAGCGAAGAGGGCTAAGTATAGTCTTATAGCTCTCCTGGGTAGAAACAGCGCCCTCAGCATCTAAAATAATTTACTATTGTACAAGACAGTGATTCGGACCATCCTCCTCTATGGTATGGGCGACTATATGTAGAAGCAGATGGAGTGAACTCCAGTCGTTCCAGAATGTTACCCTGAGGACCATTGCCCAGCTTGGAAGAAGGACCGTAAAAAATCATTACATTCCCTCGGACCTGAACATGACTCACGTTGGAAAATGTATCCAAGATTTCCTGATCAACATGGTGCAGACGATGAAGAGCCATGACAATGACCTGGTAGCTGGAATACGGAATAACCTGATGGAAATGAAGTGGCATACAAACTATAGAAAACCAATGCATATTCTTGATGTCAACTACGAAGACATTGGCAACGTTTCCTTCCCGGATTATTGGAAGATGTGACACCACCCCTCCCCTTCCCCCTCCTCCTCTCCCACTCTTCTGATAATCGTCAATCTTATTATTTATTTTTTCATAATGTGGAAGACCTCTTTGGGTTAGTCAGGCTTCTTGCCTATTTCAGTGTGGAATTTATTTCGGAAGAGTGAGCACTGCTTACGTCCCACCTGAACAATTGTACACTTCACTGTTCGACTGTAAATTGTCGCGAATGCTACAGAACACTGTGTTCACGTCACCGTTGACTGATGATGACAGTTTCCCAAGTTTTTTCCAGAAGGATGGTACATCACCACACTACGGACTTAATATCCGTCAATGGCTGGATGGCCAATTATCTAGTCATTGGATTGACCGGCGGGGTCTGTGGAGTGGCCACCACTTTCCCGAAACATCATACCGCTAATTTTTACCTGTGGCCCACTTGAAACAACTTGTGTATGCTGTGAAAATCCAAAGCAAACGTGATCTTCAGCAATGCATCCTACAGGCCTGTGATAGCATTACCCCCGGCATTCTTGTGCGCATGCATAATGAATGGATAAAGCACCTTGAGCTCTCTCTCCAGCAGCAGGGACAACACATTAAACACATCCTTTAGCTGCTGCAACCCAGTTTCGTTATGTGTGAACCACAACAGATAACAGAAACCCGATTGCAGGAATGAACTCCTGAGAAAAAACTAGTATTATTTGATATTCCACGTGACCACCTTCCCATTTATGAGAATGAACCTTGACCCAAAATGGCAGATTTCAAGATAGAGCACCTATCCTATTCCCTGCTAGCATGATCACATCGTTTATTTTACACACCGTTTCCGAAATACAGGTATGTAGATTGCCCCAAGTATCTTTCGAAAGGGCTGTGAGTGTACAAGAAAGTATGAAAACGACGCTTCCATGACAGCAGGATTACAGGAGACAATATTGATAAAAATAGGAGCAAGTTTGATATTGAGAAGGAACATTGATGTGAGTTTGGCATAGTAATTGGTTCTATCGGTGTTGTACAAGGTTTGAAACTGGATCCTGAGGATAAGAAAAAAAGTTAAAAGGATAGTAATACAAATCCAAATAAGTAAACTGCAAGAAGCTGTGAAAACCAGTAAATTGTAGAAAATAAATAAAGATACCACTATTTCCACACTATTATTTACTGTCCGTAGGCGCATCTCGACGACAGCGAGAAACTAGATAAAGAAGAAGACGACGTCGTCGTCGGTATGCGCATACGGACATTAAATAATGCTGTGGAAATAGTGGTTTCTTTATTTATTTTATACAGAGAGTAATACAATTCATTAACGGACATACTCATAAACTCACTTCAGTTAGGAGTAAATTTGAAATAATTAATAGGGTATATGTTCAGCGCGAACAATACCCTCTTTGTGTGTCGTTTGCTATAACTATAACATAAAAGTCAAGGCCTTAGTTTGAACAGCCACTTATAGACATATGCTCTTCAGTATTCTCGTGTGTGGATACGCTTATTTAGCATTATCAAGAGTAAAACGCCTGAGCAGCTTGCATCTAATTAACATTGATTATTACAGTAGCGCCAAAAGTTCAAGAGTCCGCCATAACGAGGATAATCGACTCAAATGGACGTACTGCACAGATTTTCCAAAAATAAATTATTCGAAGCCACCGAGAAGGGCCAATAAGGACAGGGAGTGGCCTATGCAAAAACCAGGGGCTGATATCAAAAAAAAGGATGTCAGGGAATGGAGGACCACTCATAAAAAGAAGTGAAATCCCATCAAAAACATTTCACGTAATAAATATAGCCAAGTCTCGCGACTCGTTAGCCGTAAAAAGTTGTGAGATCTCATGTAGGGCCAAGTCTAATGCTCTTATTAACTCTGACACTTTCATGTACAAACCACTCCAAATCATTACATCTTTAGTTAAAGAACATTTTGTGACTTGGCAATTACGCAGCCCAGTTCCCATGTATTTATATGCAATCCTTTATTAATAAACGTGAATATTAAAATGACAGCATCAGAAGCTGTTAGGTAAAAAAATTAATATTCCTGATTACAGTAGTGTCAAAGCTTACGAGTCTAGTAAAGGTTACGTAGTGCTATCAAGAGTAATAAGTCTGAGCAGACTGCATCTAATTAATATTCACGATTATAGTGTCAAAGCTCGAGAACCAGCCACAAGTGAATATAATCGGCTTAGATACAGTACCGCTCAGACTTGTCTAAAATAATTCATTCGAATCACAGGGATATCTTACAACTTTACAATGCTATGTAAAAAAATTAAATTTAATTCCACGCAGTAAGTACATATACGTTCAGTTCTCATATAAATATTATTTTACGTATAATACTTTATTAATAAACGTGAATATTAAAATGTAAGCAACAGCCGTCACATTCTCGTGCTACGTAATTGCCAAGTCACAAAATGTTCTTTAACTAAAGATATAATGATTTGGAGTGCTTTGTAAATGAAAGTGTCAGAGTTAATAAGAGCATTAGACTTGGCCCTACATGAGATCTCACAACTTTTTACGGCTAACGAGTCGCGAGACTTGGCTACATTTTTTACTACTAATGTTTTTGATGGGATCTTGATTTCACTCTTTTTGCTCTTATAAGTTACTTGATTGGTTATGTTAGTATACAGTGAGTTCCAAAAAGATAGGTCCGCCTAATTAAAGTAGCCTCCAAAACAAAAATATATTTAATCACAAAACAACTGGTATAAATTCAAATCTACACTCTTTGTAGTACACTATACAATTAAAAAATTAAAATAAAATCTAACAATTTTTAAGTTATAACAATATTTTCATTATAAGTTGTTGCAAAATGATAGGTCCATCATTTCTCAATAATTGGTTTGCCCACCATTTTTGGAGATCACTTGAAAAATGCGATCAGGCATTGACTAAATTAGTTTTTGCAGATACTTGATGCTAATTTTTTCCCAATTAGCAACAATTGCGTCTTCAAAGCATCAATTGAATCGTACTGCTTGTCTCCCCTATAAACTCCACGTGCAAGTTTTCTATAAACTCCCCCACAAGTTTTCTATGGGGTTTAAATCCGGGCTACAGGCAGGCCAATCTAAAGGTTGAACCCCATTTGCTAAAGTCCACTCTGTTGTTGATTTAGCCTTGTGTATTACTTTCTTTATGATCTTGGTGTCGAGATCTAAATAATTTCTAATACGAATACACGTGCAATTCGGCTATTGCTAGGCAGTAGCAGTAATCCCATAACAAATGTTTGTTGTTTCTTTACTACTGTGGTGCATTGTCTTGTTGGTAAATCCAAGAAGCACCTCCTAGAGCCTCACCAAATGGGAGCAAATGGGTTTCCATCATTGTTAGGCAGTCTGCAGCTCGCATTCTACCTGACAGAAAAGCCACATTGGTTTTGCCATTTTATCTGAAGGCTCCCCAGATCATTATTCCTCCTCCTCCACACTGCTGTTTGGAGAATAATTTTTTCTTCCTTCCTGATGTCGTGGACTGATGAATGGAAGCGTCTTGTTTGGAGTGATGAGAAGAAATTCAACCTCAATGGCCCTGGTGGTCTAGCCTATTATTGGCCATAATAGAAAACTTGTGGGGAAGTTTATAGAAAACTTGCACGTGGAGTTTATAGTGGAGGCAAGCAGTACGATTCAATTGATGCTTTGAAGACTGCAATTGTTGCTAATTGGGAAAAAATTAGCATCAAGTATCTGCAAAACTAATTCAGTTAATGCCCGTATCGCATTTTTAAAGTGATCTCCAAAAATAGCGGCCAAACCAATTATTGAGAAATGATGGACCTATCATTTTGCAACAACTTATAATGAAAATATTGTTATAACTTAAAAACTGTTAGATTTTATTTGAATTTTTTAATTGTATTTTGTACTACAAAGAGTGTAGATTTGAATTTATATCAGTTGTTTTGTGATTATATATATTTTTGTTTTGGAGGCTACTTTAATTAGGCGGACCTATCTTTTTGGAACTCACTGTATATAAGGGTTTTTTCCCTCCTAAATGATCGGATGGTTCATCGACTGGAGGGTTCACTGAGGACGATCAGGACAATCAGAACGCGCTAGCTCTTCAAGTATCACCTCTACTCTCTTTTCAGGTATAATCTCATTACTCTCATTTCATGGTGCGCTCTTTTCAGGGCGATATTTCACCTTCTGTTACGTCTTATATGATGGTTCCTGGCGTTGGAATTAATATTCCCGTAAACCAGTACATCAAGACGCTCATTATCCTTCTGGGTCCCTGGCGTTGGGATTAATTTCCTCGCAAACCTAACTTAAGGACTTTTTTCATATAATCTATTATTATTCTAATCATTCACGAGTGGGTCCCTGGCGTAGAATTAACTTTCTCACAAACCTGACTTGTTTTCTTTTTTCCTTAAAGCTAGGTGCGTCCATCGTAGGACGGCTTCTTTAGCACACACCTAGCTGCGAGGTTACTCGGTTACTCCCCTCCCCCCCGGTTCTATATAATTATATTTTAGGAATATGATGGCTTCGTTCAAATTAACCATGTTGAAGTCGGCTAAAGAACCTTTGCTAGTGGCGGATGGTAAAACTGTGTCTTGCGACAAGGCCTACCGGGATGCCTGCTTGGACGCTAGGTTTGCTGCTTTTGACCTAGTGTTCAACGAAATGATAGAAGCTCTCCGGGATGAAATAAACGTTAAGTATAGTGCACTGGAGGAAAAAGTCGAATCCCTACACAAAAGTTTTGAGGAGAAGTTCAAAGGTATCAACAAGGAAATTCAAGACTCTCGTAGAGATGTTATTGACAAGATAAGTGAACTCAAAAGGAAGCCTTTGGGAAATGCTCCGGGATTCCGAAGGCAGGAAACTCCACGGAAGATAAACCGGTTGATAACAGCAAGGTAAGTAAAATTTTTAAAACTATTTCCTGTGCTAAAATTATGGAGTCTTTGGATATAATTGAAAATAGCGACTGCTCGACAAACGGTGGCTGTAAGAGAAGTCACTCTGATGGAACCGATGAAGAATGGATGACAGTCCCTGGATTGGTGTTACTAATAAAAAATTCAGAAAAGGCACGAGGATCGATAACCTAAAGACCGTCTCCAGAGTAAACGAAGAAGTCAGCGCGTCTAGAATGAGGAATCCGAAGAATGGACAGAGTCGCTCGCCTAATGAAGACCATAGGATCACGAAGAGGTATGTCCCGCCGATTATCGTGCGGACTCATGGCGTCCCGTTTAAGACGATTTTAACTGAGCTCGAGAAGCATGTTCCAGTGGAAAAGATCACTGTTCATACGGGCAAAGCTGAAACCGTCAAAGTTAAATGTGAAGAAGAAGAAACTCACAACAGGTTAGTCTCTGGAATTAAGTCTGACAATATTCTAAAAATTCAGCATCATCAACTGAAGTCCGAGAAGGTTCTGAAGTTCGTCATTTGAAATGTTGATGTAATCTATGATCTGGATGACTTCCAAGAAGACCTAAAAAGAGCCAACTACTTCCGGAAAAGGTAATCCGACTGAGGGAAAGCCAAAGGATCCATTGATAAGCCGATTGTTTTGGTTCTGCTCCCGAACACCGAACACAACCAGTCATTGAACCGCTGGCAGTGTTAGTGGAGGCCTTTCGAGGGAACAAGAAGCCACTACAATGCTGCAACTGCCTGCGATTCGGACACGTATCCATGGGCTGCACGGAAGATCCTCGTTGCAACAAATGCGCAGAGGGGCACCAGTCTAGAGAGTGCCCCAAGATTAAAGGACAAGATCCCCCAAAGTGCATCACATGTGGTGGACAGCACACTTCAAGCTACACGAAATGTCAAAAATACACCCAGGTTCACAGAATGCCTAGTTCCAAAGTGACAGCAGATTAATCCTTTGCTGCTGCTGTGTCTAAGCCGGAGGATAAAGGCCTCAACATTAACGACCTACAAGGTATGTACAAGCAATTAGGACGTATCTTTCATCTGTTTTCTAATCTAAGCAAAAGTTACCCACAGTGGAGTGGGCGGCTCCTTACGACCAACTAATTATACTATGGCTGCAAAACGTTACACAGTAGTCAGCAAAGATGAACTTCGGTGCGTGATATGGAACGCTACGGGGATTCCCCGAAAGCGTATCGAGTTTCACAATCTATATATATAAAAGAAGAAACTGACTGAGTGAGTGATCAACGCATAGCACAAACCATAAGGCCTAGAAATTTGAAATTTTGTACAGAGGTTCTTTACAAATTGTAAATGAGCACTAAGAAGGGGTTTTTCGAAATTCAACCCCTAAGGGGGGGAAAGGGGGGTTGAAAGTTTTTTAACACATTAACTGGTGTGGCACTACATAATTAACCATATTAACCTCTTTTAGGGAGAGGGGGGTAACGAATTATTAACAACGATCATAAATATGATTTTGCAATGACAGGACATGAATAAGGCAGTGTTTATCGAGGAGGCTAAAGAATCACACGGGTCT
>JAHWFO010037447.1:1370-24733 GCA_023313115.1 Rhysida immarginata
CCCCCCCCCCCCTTCAGTAGGGAAGAGCAAGTGCAGATCCTGCGGTCATCTATTTTTACCCCTTTATCTGCACCTTTTACCTCTCCCCAAGTGTTTTAATCAAAAAAATTTATTTTCTCAAACGTAATATGTATGAAATGTAAAAAATCTCGTATCTTCTTTCCTTTTTCATCATCTCCGAACGTATGATATATAACATGCCATATGTTGCCATAGTTCTAAGGACCAAGTGACTGCCACCCACGCAAATCCGACCCCCCTGAAACACTTGGGCCTAAACTTCATAGTACTGTAGATCTTGCCTAGAGGAATCTGGATACCGAATTTCACGCCTTTACGTACCTAAATAGCACACATATGTTGCCCTCCCTGAATCCCACCCCCGTAATTCTGACCCCCAGTGTACCAATCAAAATCAAACTAAATAGCGCAGATTGGCATGCCCATAGTAAGCTATATTCCGAATTTCAACATTCAACCTCAAAAAATGTAGAAATTATGAAGAGGACGGACTGACTTTATAAAACCAATAAAACCTTGTAAACATTTCAAGGAGGAGCTTCAGCAGTGAAGCAGAAATACAGTTATACATATTATAACAAGAAATTACCTCCCCCCCCCTCAGTAGGATAAGGCACGTAGCAGACCCTGCGGTCATCTATTTTTACCCTTTTATCTGCACTTTTTTCTTCTCCCCAAGTTTCTTAATCAAAAAATTGATTTTCTCGAACGTAGTGTGTAGAAAATGAAAATGTACCTCGTATCTTCTTTCCTTTCTCATCATTTCCGATGGAAAGACATATCACATGCCATATGTTGTCGTAATTCTAACGACCAAGTGCCTGCCAACCCAGCAATTCCGATCCCACCAGAATTATTGGGCCTAGACTTCATAGTAATGTATATCTTGCTTAGAGAAATCTGTATTCTGAATTTCACTCTTTTACGTATCTAAATAGCACATAGATATTTTGTCCTCTCTGAATTCCACCCCCGTAATTCTGACCCCAGTATACCAATCAAAACCAAACTAAATAGTGCAGATGGACATGCCCACATGAAGCTTATTCCCAATTTCAACCTTCTATCTCAAAAAATGTAGAAATGATGAAGGGGACGGACTGACATTATAAACCAATAAGTAGCTCCATTATTCCGCTACTTAGTACACGAACACCCCAGTTCACGAACAATTCGGTTTACGAACAACAGTTTTTGTTTCGGTTTACGCACCAAATTTCGGTTCACGAACTAGCTCATCCGAACTTGCCATTGTAAGCATGAGCAGATAGTGTCATTTTGTAATCGTGTGAATATCGTTCGCAATTTAGGTTTTATATCTTTAATGTTATTCTCGACGCCTGCGATAGCCACGTGTAGGTTATTCGCATGCGATAGCCCAATTGATAGAGGCGTCGAACATGACACACAAGGTTCCTGGTTCGAACCCAGGTCGCAGATTTTTTTCATCAATCTTTTCAAATAATATCATTTGTTTGCGAGTTTACTTCTCCAGTTCATATTCTTTATTTCTTATTGCGAGTTTGCTCCTACAGTTCATATTCTTTATTTCTTATTGAGAGTTCATCAACTTTCTGATGATTTGGGTAGGAGAAATTCCCGATCTGTGAACCGGTCTGTCCGCCTTCCATTGGGCTTTCTATCTTGACAACTTGGTTGTCTTTAATGTCATTCTTAAATTCTATATTGCACCCATATTAAAATTAACGGGAAAAATCTGTTTTTGATCGTTGGAACGGATTAATTGTATTAACATTAATTTGAATGGGGAATGTTGCCTCGGTTCACGAACAACTCGGTTCGCTAACAGACTTCTGGAATGGATTAAGTTCGTGAACCGAAGTTCCACTGTAATACAGTTTATGAGCACTTGAGCAATCCTGCGTCGACAAAGCGATATCACGTGCGCTCGCCGATGTCAGTAATGCTTAAAAGATGAACAGAAAGAACAATGTATTCGTTTTTGACAAATCGACTGTTTTAGCACGTGAATTCGACTTGAAGAGGTCCACGAAAAATTCTGAAAAGTTGACACGTCCGAGCTAAGGCTTTGATGGTCATATTTCTGAAAACAGAATTTGAAAAAGTTAATTCGTTTTCAAGTTATCGTGCAAACGTCGGACGGGCGGCCGGATAAACGTACAGACCAAGGGCGCATTCTTATAAGTAGCTTTTACGCTAAAGCTCCTGATAACGGAAAATTCAACTTAAAAATCGTCGAATTTCAAGAAAATCCTTATTTTAAACATAAAAAACACAATTTTTAATTACAGTATCTAATTTTTCATTTAGCTGATTATTTTGAATGACATTTAAAATCTTAAAATTTTAATTTTGATTTTTTATGTAAGCAAAGAACAAAAATGTTTATATATGCCAGTTTCAACATCGTTATATCAGCTATATTCATAAGAGCGTGCCGTTTAAAAGGTAAAAACTGGTTTTTAATTTTTTTCAATATGTCCCACCCCACCAGTCACAAGTTTACGTAAAAATTCTCAAACATCTACAAATAAGAATTTTTTCAGAGTTACAACTATTTTAGAAGCTACTTTAAAACTTTTTCTTAAGATTATTTGTTTCAAAAAAAATTTTTTTTCAACTTTAAATTTCGCCCCAGAAAGTCCGAAAAAAAAATCTCAAATGAAGAAAAAAATTCTCAAAAGTATCTTATTGCATCAGCATGACCTGCTTTATATCTACAGGACTTGTATCAGCATAACCTACTTTATAACTCCTATATAATTTTATAACTGTAGTTATAATGAAGATCATAGTATCAGAATCATTGTGCAAAACCATTTTGAGTGACGTCAAAATCTTTCTTCACGCTCATTGGTTGATGCAGCTCAGGCTCTAAGCGCAAGTCACATTAAGAAGCACTGCTCTACAGCATGTCCGTCAACTTCCCTGGCCACCACGCTCGCCAAACCTTTTTCCAATCGCGCATGCCTGGGACTGGATTGGACGAAGTTTCATCCGTGTCCATCAACCGCTGAAGACTCCGTTACGCCTATATGTTGTAGAACGTGCATGGAATGGCATTCTGAAGATGATATGAGTGGTCTGTATGATGAACTATAAAAATGGATCCACTTTATTGTGTTTTGTTCGCAGCTTCTCACTTTACTTGCATTACTGATATTGTTTATGAAATATCAAATTATGCAGAAGAGGCTATCGCTTCAGCATAATGGCCTATTTGAGATAAAAGGTGGGCGACAGGTATAAACACGGGAAAAAGTTTAGATAAAAGCGATCGGAAAACGATAGTCCTACAGTCCGCAAGCCACTCGGAATTATTTCATCCTAATGAAAAATGGCAATGACTTATTCGACTTATGAGCAATAGCACAAGTGATCTCAAATTCTGGATGCAGATTAATAATAACCATTCTTCATATTTTAGTACTCAAGTACTTTTTTTGGCTATTCTTATTGTTCATAGTTTCATTTTAATCTGAAGTAAAATTAATAGGTATACTTTGAAAAACTAAAAGCTTAATGTTATTAATAAAAATATATGCCATCATGATTCATGTAGAAGTAGGTTTAAAAGCAGTCTTGCATAAGCAGCATTTAAAAGAAAATTCAAAATGAAAAAATGTTTCTCGAACATTATATTAAAAGCTAGCTGCAATACACTTCTAGCAAATAACATGGGTTGCCTCTTCCCTGGCACCTTCTTTTCTCGTATGAGACATAGTTAAGATAAGCTGATGCTTCTCTTTAAATATAACCTGATAATTTTAAGATTCTAATACAGAAATGTTGCATTTTAGAATAATTGTTCTTCACAATTGATTATTGGCACATACCTCTTGAGAAAAGGCGGATTTTAAAATTATTTAATTTGTTTGATAGAAACCTTTATTCCGATAAAGCGATATTCGACACATCTTTCAATTGATTAATTACTTAATTGACTGTGACGCAATCCCCACTCTGGAAGTCATGTGAAGAATCATTATTTATATAAGTTTGATTAGCTATAAGGCCTGGGTGTCTTCTCTTATTGGTTCATTGATCTGTCGTCCTGCACGTTTATTTGCCTACCTGATCACGAACTTGGCGCAGGTAGTTGACTTTGTTTATGGCGGACGCCTTCGTATATCGATCATGACGGTACTTGTACATGTCCCTACGTTCGTAGTCGCTTTTCGAAGATCTTTTGTACACGTCATCCTTGGTTGTGTTCTGGGCACCCATTAACCATGGTGGGAGGGGTTCGCTGGCACGCACCTGTGATCATCCCAAATGAAATACAAAGGAAAGTGGGAAATAAATCTATTAAGATTGAATAATTTTAATTAGGATAAATAAAGCTTTTAAAACTTATTTTTTTCATTAAAATCTCATTAACAATTTTACTACATATGAAACACAGCTTTTAAATGTATAGTCACAGGGAATGTGATATGCTCAGAATAAATTATTAAAAAAAATTCAAACGAGACTGACCTGCTTAAAACAAGTCTAGTTTGTTAAAAAATTTAGAAAAATCTTATAGATGGTAAAACAGATGATGTCATTTTTGAATTTCTAAGTAATGGATTTTATAAATGTAAATTTTGTTGATCAGTCAATAGAAGATTTAGATAAATATTCATAAAATAAGCGTATAAGTAGTTTTAAGCGTATTGCCTCCCTGCATCTCATTTAAAGTCATCCAGACTGAACGTATCTAATCTAGTCGCTTTGAGTAAAAAGAACACCAGCAGAAATTAATTCTAATCTAATCAAGTACGGTTTAATAAAACGATTTATTATTTCATTGTCTGTCATCAATAACGAAAGTTAATATAAGGCTGACTTTAAAACCTAATCGTGCAAAGAAATAAGACTGAGCTTAGCTTACTGTTGACTTCTTATCTTCTTCGAAGTAACATTGATTTTGATATCTGTGACCGATTTCGGTACTGGTTCTGTTAACACCCATTCTTGAGTGAAACAGTGTTTCATCCCTAATCGGATCCCTGCTGCTTTCATCCATATTTGCGGCAGAAGCCATCTTGTAAACAAATAGCCGTTGCTTAGCAACCAAATAAAATGTCCGCTAAATTCATACAGGAAAAGAAGAAAAGTCGTGAAGGATAATAATGCACACCTAATATTCTTTATCCTTAAGGAAAATATTTAAGTCACTTTTAAGTTACTTTTAAATGAGCAATCAAGCAAATATTGCGCCAAATTCTGAGTACTGCAAATTATCCATAATCCTGAATAGCAAATATGGAGGAAAATTCCCCAAATTTACAGATTTGAACTACATTGATATTTTTATTGGATATACGATTATGTGAAGTTGATTGCGGTGATTTTAAAATTCATCTCGTAAGGTGTATTGGAAAAAAAAATTTATCTATCTTTTAACATTAAAAAAAAATTTAACGACGAGGACAAAATCAAAATCTCATACTCACAAAAGAGGGTTTTCATGTGCTAATCCAAGAAAAAGGAAACCACTGTTCCACAAAAAAAAATTTAATAACATGAATAAACAATAGCAATATAATACAGCAATAATAATACAAACAGTTGTGTACATTTCGAGAGCCGAGCCCTCCTCTTCACGGGAACCGAAGTTACATAGGTTTGAGAGAAATCCCTTTATATATGATAACCAGTCAAATAATAAAAGCTTATATCTTTATAAAGGAACAAAGAACAAATTAAGGGTCAAGATAGGAAATAATGGGAAAACTTTTAACCAATCAAATACTGGGATTGGTCCGCGGTCCGAGTTTAGGAGTTGGTTGGTTTGTAATCTCCATGGTTTCTAAAAACTTAAGTAGATGAGGATCTTCGGTGGAATATAATATTTCCACCCGATTCGGATCATAATCGTGTCCCTGATTTATTACACGGTCAGTGAACGAGGAAACATTTGTTCTCCCATTCTTTATGTGAGAGAAATTTTCACTAATTCTTGTTGTAATTTTTCTTTGGCTCTGGCCCTAATAACAGCAATCACATGAGGGCCACATGTTAATTTATAAATGCATGGTTTGTCTTCTTTCGGTATCCTATCTTTGATACTGCCAATAGCTTTCTTTAGGGTATTGTCATTCTTGTATGCTAATTTAAAGCCAAAACATTTAGCTAATTTAATGAGGCTCTTATTCAGCTGTCTATTATACGGAAGAACAAAAAATTACTTTTTTTCTTTTTTTTCCCTATGTTTTAATCTTCCGTAGATTCAGACGTCCGATGATTTTCTTGGTCATCCTGTCGATGATTGTTTGATTGCAGCCGTTTCTAGTAGCAAATTCCTTAAAAACATCTAGTTTTTGGATCGGTTCTCTTCGCTGACAGGTAATTTGAAAGTTCTCAGAAGTAGGTGGTAGAACGCAGTCAATTTATGAGCAAATTGGTTGGGGGTGATGGAATTTGGACGAGTGAAGGATGGGGGGAGGGAGGAGGAGGAATGGGGATGAACAGCTTATATAATAAATATATGAATTAATAAAGGTATACTTACAAAAAATATATAAGTGGTAATTACAAATAATTATCTAGAAGTTCTAGATAATTAAAGTTGTTACAGTTGAAGAATTATAAACTTCCCCTTAACCCCTCTAACAGAACTAATGAACTCCACACTATCAGACATTTAGCTCTACTCAATGGTTTCCCCCAATCTACTGTGTCCAAGCTTATAAAATCTAGAAAAAAATTCCTATCCCAACCCCTTACACCTAAGCCTAACCAACAAAAGTGGGTGTCCTTCAGGGTTTTCAACCAGAGCTGCTATCGCCTATCCAAATTTTTCTCAACATACAATCTGCGTGTCTCCTTCCGAACCCCTTCTCCCTGTCATAAAACTTTAACCCTCGACCTCCACCCACTCCTTCGCAAGATATTTATAATTTGGTTGGAGTATACCGAATCAATTGTAATACTTGTAATGACTTTTATATCGGCCTCTCAATCCGCAATTTTGCTAACAGATTTAAAGAACATGCATCAGCTTTTCATAAAAAAAAACAATAAGTTCCTATATGCTACTCATCTCATTGAAAAAGGACACAACCTTGATAGCCGCAGTAACTCAATATTATTCATATTTGCAATGACCCCATAAGAACCAACATTTTAGAATCTATAGAGCTTTACAAAGCAAAGCAACAAGATCCCGATTCCCTAATTAATACGCAAAATTCATTTGATGTTCATTCCATGCTATTTCCCATAACCGATTTGTTATAATAGCCTAGATGCATTTTCAACAGTACACCCATACCTCGTTATACGTACGCTCGTTGTACGTACTTTTCGATTTACGTACTTTTCAAATTATGGCACGAATTCGTTTTACGTACCCAATATTTCGTCACACGAGATTAAATAAAGAGTAGAGTGGAAATACACTGATCATCAGCGCCATCACTATGACCTCGTCAAGTACGTCGTCATTATTTCCACTCTAATAAATTAATTTAGGCTATATATTTTCGATTTTTGTTTCATGTGTATTATTATGTTTATGAAGAAATAAAAATAATAAAAGAAAGACTATAAAAAATAAATACTAACTTTGCTGTATTATTTCACATAAAAAAACACTGAAACAGATTCAATTTACTTTGTGTATATTTTGTATCAAAATCATTGATGTGCATTGTCAAAGCATTATCACGAAAATCATTGATGTGCATTGTCAAAGCGTTATCACGGAAATTTATTTTTAAAACAGTACAGTAGTGACCTCTGATGAACGCTACATAATAAAACGTCTCACGTTTTTCCATTGCCTCGACTTTTCTACTGACCCTGAAAAGTACGTATTCGTTATACGGATATTCGATTTACGTACCAAGTTTTTGGAACCAATCAGTACGTATAACGAGGTATAGGTGTATTAAATTTCTTTATTATTAAGTTATTCCTTTCTTTTTTGTAATTTCATATTTAGTTGCCAGATATTATTAATGTCTTATACAGGGTGTTTTTGAATTGAGTACAGATTTTTTGGGAGATGATAGAAGAGGTCCTTAGAAGTATTTTTTGTCATATTAACATGGGTTCCCCGCAGCTCCGTTTACTTACAATACTGCATTGAACAAACAAATGACACCGGGACGCAGTGTGCGTTGGTAGGCCTAGATTATTTTATTTTTAACAATTAACAGAAGCAATCTATTGTATGACGTTTACAGTAATTGTTCGTAATGACCGCCAATTGCTTCATAGCACAATTCGCAACGCCTTATGATGGATTGATGTACGCGTGGAAACAGTTGATTTGTCCTAAGACTTTTCAACAAACAAGCACGTGCACCTTGAAATTTCTTTGCAAACAATTACTTTAAAATTTATTATAGTAGATTGCTTGTGTTAATTGTTAAAAATAAAATAATCTAGGCCTACCAACGCACACTGTCCCGGTGTCATTTGATTGTTCAATGCAGTATTGCAAGTAAACGGAGCTGCGGGGACCCCATGTTCATATGACAAAAAATACTTCTAAGGACCTGTTCTATCATCTCCCAAAAAATCTGTACTCAATTCAAAAACACCCTGTATAATTCAGTTCTTATATATATATGTATAAATATGTATGCGTGTATATATTTATTAACAAAAATATCTTCCTTATTACTGTAAGTATATTATACCAATCTATTCGTTCTTTTAAAAACAATGTTTATTACTTGATATATAATTGACTTAAAATAATCGATTGCAAATCTTCAACGATTAAAAAATATTGACAAGGCATTGTTGGTAATAATATAATTACAAGAAATTTTATAATTCTCTAACTGTAACAACTTTAATTATATAGAACCTTCAAGATAATTATTTGTAATTACCCCTTATATATTTTTTGTAAGTATACCTTTATTAATTCATATATTTGTTATATAAGCTGTTCATCCCCATTCCTCCTCCTCCCTCCCCCCATCCTTCACTCATTCAAATTCCATCACCCAAACCCCTATTCCTCCAACAAATGACGTCACGTCAGTTTTATGCAATCACCTTTAACCCCATACTTATTATGTTCTTGAAGACTATAAATATCGAGGCATGTTATTCTCAAATATACGTATAGATTGGAGATGGAACGTTAATTGAAGGCGCATTCTCTTAAGGTCAGCGGTTTTTTTTATATCCTATTCTTTAAGGCTGTTTTTTCTACAGATCTTATTCTGGAAAAGCCCTTTTCAGGGCTAGCAGTCTGACTATTCTTTACTTATTCTAAATTTTATCATAATGCCAGACTCAGGCAAAGCGTTAAGTGGCATTGCAAGCCAAAAAACAAGTGATGGTAAATATACGTATGGCGAGATATATAAATTAGCCTGTAAAGATTACAGATTCGAAGCTTTTGATGCTATAATTAAGGATAAGCTAGAGGTTTTGCGCCAAGAAATGTGCACTAAATATGATAATTTACAAGGAAAAGTCGAGTCACTAAAAGGGAACATAACTGAAATCCACGATAAAATTGCTAATATGAATGCTGAAATATCTGCAGCACGTAATGAAGCCAACAAGAACTTTAATAAATTGGAGCAGTTCTTCAAAGATCAATTCTCTGCTCTGTCAATGAAAGGTAATCAGCCTACAGGTGAAACTTCTGACTATCTAAGAGACTCTTGTGAAATAGAGAGTGTGAATTCTCAGCCTATGGAAATTATCCCCTCCGGCTTAGGGAGTAATGATAACGATGGCAAAGACCCGATTAGTACGAATCGCAAACGGCTATACAATGATACGGATAAATGGATACCTGCAAAATCCAAAAAGGCTAAACAAGCGTTGAAAATTGACAACATCAAGGATGTTGTTGATATAAATGATACAATCGCTGTTGCTTTTCGAGAAAGCAAGTCCGAACAGCGAAAAAATGTTGAAAAGCCAAATACCAAGAGCAGCTCCTATATTCCGCCAATCATAATACGTACTCACGGTCAGCCAATCAAGCAAATCCTGGGCGAGATTCAAAAGCATGTGGCGATTAACCAAATTACTATACACACAGGCAGAGCAGAGACGATCAAAATAAGGTGTTATGATGAGGAAACGCGTAGTAAATTGGTGTCTGGCATTAAGGCTGATAACGTGCTAAAGATTCAGCATCATCAACTTAAATCGGAAAAAGTCCTCAAATACGTTATACGAAATGTAGACGTGACCTATGACCTTAACGATTTTAAGGAAGACCTAAAAAAGGTCAATTATTTTCCTGAGAAAGTGATTAGGCTTAAAAAATCTAAAGGATCCATAGATATGCCCATGATTCTGGTTCTGTTAGTGAACACAAGAGCACAACAAGACTCTATGAAATATTACTCGCATAGGACCCTTAGCTGTATCCATCGAAATGTTCCGTGGAAATAAGAGACCATTACAATGTTTTAATTGCTTACGATTTGGTCATATATCTCTAGGGTGTACTGAAGCCCCTCGCTGTAACAAATGTGCTAAAGACCACCAGTCACGAGACTGCCCAAATGTTAAAGGACAAGATCCTCCAAAGTGTATAAGATGCGATGGGCAGCACACATCCAGTTATACAAAATGCCCAAAATATCCGCAAGTCAAACGAGTCCAAACTAAAGTTACTCCGGAGACATCCTATGCCTCAATAGTCTCGAAAACGGATAAAAGATTTAACATAAATGACATTCAAGACATGTGCAAACAACTAGGCAGTATATGCCATTTGTATAATGAATTAGGCAAAAAATATCCACAAATGAGTGGAATTCTTACGAGCAAACACTGAGATTATGGCTGATCGACGCTATACTGTTATTAACAGAGGAAAGCTTCGTTGCGTCATATGGAACGCCAGGGGAATTCCCCGGAGGCGTATTGAGTTTTATAACTATTTAATTAAATGGGATATAGACGTGGCATTTGTTTGTGAGACACATCTAAAGCCGGGCCAGGACTTCAGAATCCCGGGCTACTGTGTCTGTCGCAAAGATAGAATTATTACTCCCAATGTCAAAAGCTCATCTGGAGTTGCAGCAATTATCGTTAAAAAAGGCATTCGGCATCGGGAAGACCTCATACGAATGTATACAGGAATGGAGGTTGCTTCGGTTATTATCACGGATACTATTGTTGGCGATGTTAAATTCCTGGCTCTTTACAGCTCTCCCAAGCATAAGATCGATGTTGACGAGCTCGATGAGCTATTCTCTGGAAGTATCCCAGTGGTAATGGCGGGAGACTTGAATGCTAAGCACTCGCAGTGGAACTCCAAATGTCAAAATCAGCACGGTGTCATATTATCTAGATATATACAGAGCAAAACTGATATCATTGCGATAGGTCCTGTAAACGACACGTATTACTGTGATCACTCACCTACAAGTGATGTCCTTGATATTGTTTTGCTGAAAGGCTTCTATAAGCCATTCGATATTTTTACTGTTGATGATTTATCTTCAGATCATAAACCGGTCGCACTGAATTTTGAAAATCTCAATATTGACTGCAGAGAACAAATGGGGCTTAAACAAGATTGGAAACTTTTCAGAGATCTTCTCAAAAATGACAGTAATCTACTCAATGACGTGAATAGTACGGAGGAGATAGACATAAATGTTGAAAGGGTCACTACACGGTCTGATCATCTCGATCTTACTCCAGCAATCAAGTATCTAATAGATCAAAGAAACATGGTAAGGAGGCAATGGCACCGAACACGAGAGCCTTGCCTTAAAGCCAAATATAACCGACTAACGAGAAGAGTACATGAGGAAGTAAATAAACTTCGTAACGATAGAAGGAATGAGAAGGTGAAGAGTTTGTCAACCCAGGACAATTCTATATGGTGCATGATTCGAGCCTTACAAAACAAAAAGGCCATGACCATTCCACCGCTTTTAGACACTATTGGACATTTCATAACTAATGACCAAGACAAAGCACAGCTTATTGCTGATTCACTTAAACAACAATTTGTGACTCCAAAGGATGATCGTCCAGAAGGACTAGAAATATCCAAAATGGTAGAAAGCAGCATAACAAAGTATTACAACAATAGCCATCATGTGGCCAAACATAAAATACAGGTAGCTGAGATTCAAAATTGCTTTAAGAAACTCAAGAAAAAGAAGGCACCAGGTAAAGACACTATTAATAACAATGCCTTAAAAATGTAACTAGTGATATCACTAAAATTATAAACGACTGTTGGGATAACTGTTACTTTCCGAATACATGGAAACAGTCTGTTGTCCTAAGTATCCCTAAACCTGGTCAAAATCCAGCAAACCCTGTAAGCTACAGGCCCATCAGTTTGCTGTCTTCTATATCCAAAGTCTTGGAGAGAACAATTCTCACAAGATTCTTAGATTTCTGCACAACCAATAATCTCATCCGTGCAAAACAATTTGGTTTTCGGGCGGAACATTCTTGCCAGCTCTAAGTTTGGAGACTTATAGCGAATGTTAACACTCCCCTTAATCTTTCGATGTATTGCGGCGTCATCTTCTTAGATGTTTATAAAGCATTTGGTCAGGTCTGGCATGAAGGCCTTATTTATAAAATGATAACTGATGGTTTCCCACATGATTTAATTAGTCTAGTTCACTGGTTTCTGTCCAACAGGTCTTTTCAGGCCAGAGTTGGAGATGAATTATCTGATACCTGTGAGATAAATGGCGGTGTCCCACAAGGATCAGTGCAGGGGCCAGTTCTGTTCAATTACTATATACGTGACTTCCCTGAAATCTCTTACTGCAAGGTATATTTTTATGCGGATGATGTTGCTATACTGACATGGGCACGCCAGCCTAGTGTTGTTGCATTACGTTTGCAGAAAGCCCTTAAAGAATGTGAAATCTGGTTTAGCAAGTGGCGATTAAAACTGAATGTCGACAAATGCAAAGCAATGTTTATCACTAAGAAGGAAAAGAGAAATCTTGACTCCTTAAAGTTATATGGCAAATACTTGGAATGGGTTGATAATTATAGATACCTTGGCGTTGTTATTGATTCAAAACTATCATGGAATATGCATGTGACTTATGCGATGAACAAGGCCAAAAAAGCAAAGTTTAGCTTAATTGCTCTGTTGGGTCGTAACAGTGCCCTCAGTGTTGATAACAAACTACTGTTATACAAAATAATTGTTCGTGTCATCTTGCTATATGGCAGGCCCGTCTGGGCTACGATTTGCAAGACAAGATGGAAGGAACTCCAAACTTTCCAGAACATTACCCTAAGGACTATTGCACAATTAGATAGGAGAATTGCTCGCAATTACTCCATTCATAATGATTTCGATATGACCCATGTCGGGAAATATGTTCAAGAGCTCATGAAAACTGTGCTGCCTATTATGGCAAATCATGATAATGATCTAGTCTCTGGCATTCTAAAACATTCTCTACATAGAAAAAGGCATCGTAATCAAAGACATATCCTTGATGTCAATTTTGATGACATTGATAATGTCATCTTCCCAGATTACTGGGTTTCATAAATTCTTTCGTTTTTTCTGTGGCTTACTATGTAATATACTCCTAGTTCAGACAATCGTTAATCAAATTTTCTTCCACCAAGAGGAGGCAATTTTCTTTCATAGTTTGGATGACCTTTGTGGGTACATCAGGCTTCTTTTCTAGTTCAGTGTATTTCCCTTGGAATATGATTATGAAGGGTGAGATTATGGAAGCTATGCTTCAAGTTCCACACGAATACCGATACACTACACTCTTCGATTGTCGATTGTCGATTCTCAAATGTACCCTTGAAAAAGCCGGGAAAGAAAGGCGAAACCGGTCGGGATCGCTAAATTCCGACACAATGTACTGCAAGGCAACAATAAACATTATAAAACAATATAATTGAAGACACAATAAAACTTTCTAGATTTTCTTCTCCTGTTTATTGTGTTTCTTTCTGTGTTTTCCTGTAAAATTTCTTCACAAGACGTTCTTTTCATCTGTATTTCGTCTACATAAGCTCCACAAGACCTTCGTTTCATCTGTGTTTCGTCTTCTTCAAAATTTGTATTTCTCCACATCGGGTGACTTTTTTAACTGTTTTTATTATTTAGTTTATTTTATTTCTATTTCTTTGAATTAAAATGGAGTTATCATTTTTAAATTAATTATACATTATTATTTTTCTATTGTTTGTTAATGTTATTAAATAATTTTATTATAGAACAGTGGTTTCCTTTTTCTTGGTTAGTAATCAACTTGTACATACCCACTGGCTTATTTACTTTATATGGGTTTTCATTGTTGAGATTTTGGTTTACTCCTATATGGTTATGTTGCTCTGTAACTGTTTATTAAACGCTACAGTTGAGAATATAAAAAAGCAAGGTAGAGATAAAAGTCAATGCTGATGATATACTATAGTCTGTATGCAACATGATGTCTTTTTTTTTAAATGTACCGACCTTATTTTTTTCTCCTTCCTTCTATGTGTACCGGAGAAAGCGGGAAAATGCAATTTTTGAAGCAGTGTTTGCAATGTAAATCTAGGTCTATTTGCTGATAAGTGAGTTATAAAATTTTTATCTTGTTAAATTTAGAAGCGTCGGCTTCACAAAGATAGACTAGTATAAAAGTGCACATCAGATATTCGTTTTTGCTGCTGGACACGCCTCTCAAGATGTTGTAATCGATGACACTGGACTATATGCACTCTTGTATGAATATGAAATCTATATTAATAATTACGCAGTGGCTACATAGTGCAACCTTGTACGCCTTCCGTTCAATACAAAGGAAGTTAAAGCTTTAGCATAACGAATAGAATTAGTAAGTGTGATTATTTGCGTATTTTTCTGGCGCATCGCAAGATGTCATTGCGTACGTTTTCGACCAGCCAGTCGCAGGTCTTTAGTACTAACACCCCCTGAAAGGTGAAAGGTTAACCACACCCTGTTTCAGGAGGTCTTGTTAGTACTCGCTTATAAGGAAAAAGATGAAAGGTTAACAATAGTTTTAAAAATTAATTTTTAAACATGATTTTTTTTTCCTTCTTACTATTTATTTACTGTTTCTTAAAGGAATACTCAACGGGAAAATTCGACTTTATTTATTTTGCATTCAGGGTAATAAAATATATATCATTCACAAATTTTCGATTTATCCTAATATTTTATTATGAAAAACGCCTCGATAGATTGAAAATTGGCCCTTCCGTCGGCCCCTCAGGAGAATCAGCGGAGCAAGAAGTGATTCCTGTCGCGAGCCACTTTCGATTCTACATAACGTAAGAGTTTGCTTGCCTTTTCTCTATCAGAATGCCTCTAAATTGTTCTGTTTGGATGTGTGAATAAGAAATCCGATAGAAACTTCACGTTCCATAGATTTCTACAATCAGAATCGATTAAAAAGCAGTGGGTTACCTTTTGCCAAATAGTGTGCTCAGTTCATTTTGCTTTTTCTATAATTCTGCAGTTTTAAATTCATTGTCAATTAAAACGAAATTCATTGAAACTCGAATCTGTTCCAACGCTAAACGGACTTAATTCTGGTGATCTTCAAGAACAACGACAGCGACAGTCAGACATTTGCTAACCGCCTAAGGAATGAAGTAGGCCCCATGGTTGAAAGAGAGAAGGTTAGCTCATCTGCCTGGTGGCTAACCGATGCAAAACGGAAACTACGTGATAGTCTCCACTGCTCGTCTCTGCTCTGGTCATCGCTGTTAGTATATATAGATCGATGGCTCTGGTGCTCGTCCTCAGACGCCATCGCCATTGTCTAGCACATCGCGAAGCACATGATAAAGCAAAGCAGTAAAATGATCAAAATCATTTATTTTATTGCAATTATTTTAATCAATTGTGCTGTGTATGTTGCAATATTAGTCATCGCCATGTAAAGAAGAAAGAAGGGAGATTATTCAAGTTTCCAAAAGATCCGAAAATTGCAGCTAAATGGACTCATGCTTGTAGAAGATCAGATCGGATTAAGAATTCAAACGGTAATGTGTATGTTATTTGTATGCTTACTACATTTAATGCTATAAAATTCTAACTATTGATATGTAATTTCAGATTATATATGTGATAAGGTGCAGTTTTAGGAGAAGAGGGAACACAAATATTTGGCAATAAAAGACTAAATCGTGGTGCTGTACCAACTCAAAATTTGCCAGTCTATCTTGACCAAGAAAAAGAAACCAATAGAACTATTAGAGCTAAGAAAAGACAGCATAAAAAAATTATAGAGGATTGTTTAAACACGTAAGTAATGCTAAAAATATGCGATTATTATAATCCGTGGTTAAAAGAGATGATTATAATCTCTCAACCATGATTATAACCCAGTTTAACATATACTGTATATTCTATAACGAATCGACATCATCTGCACCAATTTGCACAAGTAATGAAACTTTAGAAGTAGTGGATACAGAAGAATCACCAGCTACTGAATTTGCAAGTCAATACGACCATCTAACAAAGAAGGAATTATTAGAAGAACTTCAAAAGAAAAATCAGCTCTATCAAGAATTAAAGAAGCAAGATGAAGAAAGAAAGGAAGAAAATAAAATACTGAAGAAGGAAAATGAAAAACTTAGAAGAAAAGCTGCTATTAATGAAATTAACTATATAAGATACCAGAATTGCCGGAGAAATTTTTTCTCTCCTACACAAATTAATTATTTGTTGTATTCTAAGAAGAAATGCACTTGCTCAGCAGAAGATATTGCATCAGCAATATCTCTTTATAGCTTTAGCGCTAAAACATATAGGTAATACATTATTACTAAATCAAAGCTACAAATGGGTGAATAATGGATAATACATATCGTGTAGAAAATGGAATTACGATAGAAAACTCACTACCCACCACTACCCGTAATTCCACCACTACACGTATAATATAAAACTAATATTAATTTCAGGTAATAGCAAAAGTGTAATACCATCTACCAGCAGTTTCAACTTTACGAAGATGGGCAGGAAAGTTAAATCTAGATAGAGGTATTTTGACAAATGTTATGGTCTTAATGAAGGAAAAAGCTAAGAGTTTAAATAAGTTCGATAAAATAGCTTATCTTTCTTTTGGTGAGGTATATGTATCAAACAAAATAGAGCTTCATAAGCAGTATCAGCAAGTTGTTGGTCCTCATAGGGCGTGTCAGGTTGTTATGCTTAGAGGATTTGGAGGCGCATGAAAGCAACCAGTATTTTAAGATTTCGATTACAAATTAACTTAAAAAAAAATTTCGAAATTGTATGATATTGGTTACATAGTTATTGTAATTACTTGTGATTTAGGGGGTGCTAATCAAGGTTTAATGAAATCATTAAACATTGGTACTGCAAATGACAACTATAACTTTATACTACACCCAAGTGATTCTATGAAAAAAATTTTTCTTTTGCGATCCTCCTCACTTATTAAAGTTAGCAAGGAATAATCTGCTAGATCATGGTTTTCATTATAAGAATTTTTATTTGGATAAATCATGCTTGAAAGAATTAGTTAGTTTATCAAATACGGATATTTCTGTTACGTATAAACTAACACAGTTTCATTTAAATGTGTCAGGCAGTTTAAGGCAAAAAGTGAAATGGGCTGTCCAACTATTTTCAGAAACTGTGTCAAAAGCATTAAAATTTTGCTTTTATAATAACATAAGTAAACATCAAAGTGGTAGCGTAATGTCTGGCATGATTTTAATGTTTAACATTTGGTTCGATTTGTTCAATTATTCAGTGCGATTTAATAAAACCATTTTTCAAGCAGGTTGTGGTGAGTATATTACTGAACAAATGGAATTTTTAAAGCAATTTACTACTGTGAACGAAAATATTCAAGTTCGGCAGCATCAAAGTTTGTTACCTTTTCAAAAGGGTATCATATTAAATAATAAATCGCTATAAGATATGTATAATTATTTACATAATGAATATCAAATTAAGTATATTTTAACTAGACGGTTACAACAAGATGTGTTAGAGAATTTTTTCTTTTACATAAGACAGATGGGTGCACAAAATGACCACCCTTCTCCTTTATCATTTAAGTATCGTTTGCGTTGGTTTATTTTAGGTAAATATTCTGATATGTTTATTACTGGGTCTAATTGTTCGCCAACGGAAGCAGTTGGTCTTGTAAATGCATAGGAATTAGATGAAAATTTAAGAAAAAAGTATGATGAAACAATTAATCCTGAATGTAATATTGCTACAATGACAAAAAAAACTTGTAAGTGACTCTGATATAATAGCAATGTCAATTTTATATGAGGATGATGAAATAGAAACGTTAACAGATTTTCCTTGCCTTAATTTAAATGAAGATGATATAGATGCAAATTGCTTAGATTTATTTAAAACGTTTGAAGATGACGAAATTAAAAATCAATTAGAAGCAGAAAGTTTACATTATATAGCGGGATATGTAGCTAAACGATTTGAAGGAAAATTTCCTAATTTGCAGGATAATGAATATTTAAATAAAAACCCTAAAAGATGGATTACTACAATATCACGAGGGAATTTAAAATGTCCGTCAAAGAAGTTATTAATTAATACTTATAAAATGGAAGAAACATTTACTCAGTTTCACGGCAATAAATTATCTAAAGGAAAATTTATATTTGATAAAGTTTTGAATTTAGTTATTAAAAAAAAAAGGTACCAGTTGAAAATCAAATTCCCCTTCTAGCCAATATAACTGCACTGCCACTGCCTGTCGAGTGTCGCCACTCTGCGGATCCAGAACTTGAAGATGTTTGTACCTTGTTTGACCTTGGTGATTAAAGTAAGTTAATTGTGATTTTTCATTGTTTTCATAATAAAGAAAAAAGGTTTCATGAAGGTTGAGATTTAGGGACAAACTATTGAATTTTGGGATTTTTTAGAAATTTTCTAGGGACAAAGTGGCTTAGGGACTTGGCAACACTGGATTTGGGAGAGCAAACATTCCTGTGAGAAAGCAGCAAGAGAAGAAATAAACTAAAATAAGCGCCCGGGCGGTTATTGAAGGTCCGGCGCTTATTTGCAAAAATTCAGCGGACCCCCAGGTGCTTAATGCAGGCGGGCCGGTATTTCAGGTCCGGCGCTAAATACAGAATTTACGGTACCTTGCTTGTCTGTAAATATTTCTTCTTTATGTCTGTAAAAAGTCATCGTGAAAATGCTTGATACAAACTCCTGAATTTGCGATTTGCGTGAAATCTTCATGGCGAATTTTTAATAGTCAGTTCTTTCAGAAATCCAAACATTGTAATGTGCAACAGTATGTGCAATTTACAATGTACGTGTACTATGTCCGACAATGAAATTTAGCCAGGGGAATGATCAAGTTTCACTGTAAAGCGCATTTTGCTTTAGTTTTTCCTGTCTCACAGTAACAATGAATGAGCACGCATCTAAAGCTTCAGTGAGTTGAGTCTATTCAGTCAGGAGGAGGAAGCCAGTACAAATGCATTTAACAATACTATTGCTGGCTAATTTTTATTGTCGGATAGAGGTAATCAGCAGTGGTTTGGTAGAGGCCTAGATGGGCATAGGCTTGAACACTCGCTTACTAAAGCTTTCAGGACGAGAAGCAGTAAATAGAATTTAACAAACATATGTTGAACAAGGTAGTAATCTTTTTATTATTTAAAAAGCATAGCCATTAAAAAACGATGTTGGCGGTCTTGACTTAAACCAAACGTCTGTCGGCCATCTTTCCGAATGAAATACTAATATAGGAAGAAAAAAAAAGAAAACAGAAGTTAAAAAACCTCTCAGATTAATATTCACTCTCACATATACAATATTTAAATAATTATTATCCATAAATATTTATGCACATTTAATAAAAATTATTTGTTGAATATGTGATTGGTTTCCTAAACGGAAAATTAAAGAAAAAATAAATAAATTTTAAAATAAAAAGTTAATAATAAAGCGAACATATTTCTTCCGATGTCACTTTTAAGCTGCAGTGTTCAATGAAGTAAAAAAAAACAACATGAAATTAAGAACATCATTGAATACTTAGTATACAGTAAACAAAAATAGTTCAGTTTAAATGTTAACTGTAGAATAATCGTAAATAAAGTAAAAAAAAAAGTAACTATCCTCATAAACATTTCGTAAAGAATGAAAATACAAAATGAGTTTTGAAAAAGCACGCAAACCACTGAATGATGCTGAAATGGAGGCAACAACATTTTCTGTTGCTATGTTGAGATTCATTCATCATTTACTATTCCTTGCTTTGTATTATTCATTGACCCTGTATAATAGGCTACCTCTTGAAAGCTAAAGTGAAAGTTTTTGTGTTGAACTCTCTCAGCCTTCTCAGTTGCTTTAGATAATTCAATCATAATTATCCTCAGTAGCCTTTGTGTTAAGAGGATAATTATGATTGAGAACAGAAGTGACTTATATCATCCTGTACTCTTGTGTTTATGCATATATTTCTGATTAAACAAGTGTTTTTGTGCTAAAACACCCACTGTGCATCATTTTCACGTAACCTTCTGTATTGGTCCAGTAGCCACCTGCATCCAGAACCTTTCGTAGCAGTCTTGGAACAGATTCCGCCAGCCTCCCAAAATAGTCCAAATCATCCATCATACCACAGATGAAGAGAAACAGATGGGAAACTCTACCACGTGACTGGAAATCACTACGTCATTTTTCAATACTGGTTTCGCGGCGCTAGTGTAGACACAATTTTGAAAATAATAAATAAAATAATAACGTAGTTAATGTATTAATTCTTATATAATGTTAAAACACATAAATTTGTATTCAAAAATAAAAAAATGTTTTACAAAAACGAAAACTTCTTGATTTGTCACGTGATCACTCATGTGAAGCACTCATGTTTGTATTAGCTCGCCGTTGCTCGTGTCATAGTATTAGCTCCACTCTAATACTATGCTCGTGTTAATCAGAGACCATCAATAAGAAATCTTGGTAATGCAATAATAATTTCTTTTCATCTGTGATAATCCATCTTGCATCCTAGAACCGGTTTTCAAAGTTTTTAATTAACTTGAATTAAATTTTTTAAAATTCCGATGAAAAGAACGTTAAGCAACGGTTTTATATGACGTCATATAATAATCCATTTGCGGGAGAATGACGTAATTATGATTAAACCGACAGTAGCGCCGCGAAGTCAGGAGTGTTTTTAAGGAAAATTTCATTGGTTGACTTTCGTCACGTGATCTCAGAAAAGTTTCCCTTGCGGCTATAGGGAGTTTCCCCTCTGTTTCTTATTCCTCTGTGCATCATACCGTCCTATGCTTCAACTGTCTTCTCCCAGAGCTCGTTCTGATTCCTAGCACCAGTAACATCTATTCGACGCTTTAACTCACTCCAGGCGTTCTCAATTGGGTTTAAGTCTGGTGATCTGGCTGGCCACATTAGACGTTCAAACTGCAGATGTTGAATAAACCATTTAGTGATAATGTTTGCAGTATATATGGGAGAATTGTCGTCGATGAATTGTCGTCGAAGTGCTCGGAACATCGGTTGCATTGCGTCATTTAGTATATGAATATACTGAGAAGTTAGAAAGCCTTGAATTCGATGAAGATGTCCAGCACCACCAGCACAAAACCATCCCCAAGCAGCATACTGAAACGTCCACTGCGAGCTACTTCATTAACGAAGTCTTCATGAAGTCGTTCTCCTTTTCTCCTCCATGTTTTCACCCGATCATTGTTTCTAAGTTGGATGCACGTTTCGTCTGTAAATACTGCACTCCTCCAATCATCAGTAGTCTCAGGCAGGTGTTTCAGAGCAAATCTTTCTCGTTCATTTTTATGGGCATCATTCAAAACTTCCTGTCTAGCATACCAATAGTTGTGAATTCCCATCTCGTGCAATCGCCTTTCCGCTGTTCGTTCAGAAATGTTGAGCTGTAATTCTTGAACGATGTTCCGTGCAGATTTAAGGGGATTCTGTCGGGAAAGAGTGGCTAAAGCTGCATCTTCTTCAGAAACTGTTTCTCGTTTTCTAGCACATCTTTGTCTGTCGTTTATGCAGTTGCCCTTCTCCAAAAACTTGTTGTATATATTTGCAACAGTTTGTTTGTTGCAGCCAACTATAGAAGTAATTCGCCTGTTTGAATAGAATCCCATTTCCTTCAAGCCTACAATTCTGCCTCATTCTGCATCATTTAGATCTAAGCAAGCAAGAGCTTTCGGCATTTTGACTACAATCTGACAAAGCAGTTGACAATCAAACGACTAAATTGTTTTGTCTTAAGGCAGAACGTCACATGCTTGCACGAAGGAAATATTTTGTAGGAAATCAAGTAACGTTGGAATATAACGATGAGATAGGATACTACCATGAGCATCATCACCACATTCGTATGCTTTTAACATGTATAAACGCACTGTACTTTGTTTACCGTAAGCAAATAAAAGAAAAATAACTATGGTTAAATAACTAAGGTTATTCTATCTATTGTATAATGTTGTTAAAGAATTTTATTTTACATGAAACGACCATTTCTCATTTGCGTTTCGTTATTAATGATGACAAATTCCACTGAACAGTTTTCTCATGACAATTATCATAAAAAAATTATATAGTCAAATTACGGTAGAACTTTGATTACTCCAAAGTTAATTTCTTCAATTAACTCTGCAAGTCGAAGGCAAATTCTGTTTCTTTGGGTGCAAACCACCATGTTAAACAGAAAACATCCAAAACTTGAGGAATTATATTTTTCCTTCAACTTCAGCTTTTAATTTTGTATTTCGTTATTAAAATAAAGTTATACACACTGTAACTTTCATTTACTCGTTCTTTCGTTAATTCATTTTACGGAAATAACATTTTATTACTGTCTCGTTTTAATTTATTATATGTTATTAGCGAACAGAACAACGTGAGTTACGTGTAAATCCTGTAAATTCAGAATGACGCAGTGATAGAGTAAAGTACGTGACAGCGGACGGCCATATAACATTAAATAACTTTTTTAATGATAATATAAATGAAAACAAAAATAAACTTAGTCCATAAGTATAAACTCCAATAAATGAATAATTTATAAATAAACTCTTTAACCACAACAGTATAATTACAAGAAAAATACAACCTGATCTTGCTGGAAGCACTTTTCGAAAGCCAAGCTTTCATTATTCAACAGCCGATGACAACCTCGAGTAAAACTGATAAAGAACCCAAAGGATATAATCCCGCAGGAAAATAGACTAGGGGTCTACAAATTACCATGAGCCAAATGTAATGCGCTTCACTACGGGCAATCACGGACAGCAATCAAGACAAGAATTGGTGAACATTTGGCATGTATCAGGAAAGGAAATTTTGCAGTATCGAGATTCGCTGACCATATCCTAGATTGCCAACACGACTATAATCCTGAAGACTTTGAAATTATCTACAGCACAAGTGACCCGAAACTGTT
>JAHWFO010037450.1:0-40120 GCA_023313115.1 Rhysida immarginata
ATCTTATCATTTCCATACAGTGCATACAAATACGAAGCAATATTGAGTATAATTCACTATTATGTAATGCTGAAAATTAGACAATACTGCAAACAAGAAACTGCTATGATTGGTAGAGAAGTAAGGAACAAGCGAAAACTGTCGAAATTCCACAGCTAACATGTTGAAGGGTCTCCAATGGCTTGTGAGTTAGTCACAATTTTATCATCAGAGTGTCACCGTAATAATCATGGCTATTTATCTATAGTGCTAGTCTAACAAAAATTATAAATCCTAAATAATAACCCTAATGGTTTTTAGACTTTTAACCCACCAAACAACATGCCTAATACCTATTTTATTTAAATCAACTTATGTGAAATGGGTAAACTTCAATTGCTGATCGTAAGCTGCTTATGTTTGTACGCATTGCAAGAAAATATTGGAGACACGAAGCTACAGAGCTTTTTTTTTAACAATTACAAACAATATATTGTGTGTTAAGTTTATATTGTGTATTAAGTTTACATTGTGTGTTTATTTAATATTAAACGTTATAAACGATGCATTTTCTTCTTCTTTACCCCTTGGCAAAACCAGTTCATTTTGTTCATGTATCAGGTTTTTATTACTATGTTTCCGTTAAAAATGTCCTAGAATTTTAGTTACTATGTTTTAAAAGCAATGTGCCAATTAAAAATATATTTCCCTTACTTATTTAAAAAAAACTTACTTAAAAAAATCATATCATTGTCGATATTAGTCAAAGGCATGTCTTCACACGATCCTTCAAATGGTGGTGCCATCTAGCGTCCTTTCTCTATACTCCAAGCCTTATCTTGCCACGTTGAAATTTGCCGCTTCCTAACCGTTGCCTAACCCGAGTTCTATTCTTAAACTGTGGTTCTAGCACAGAATAGAGCTCGGGCAAGCTCGACTGACGCGGTGACTCGTGGTTGTTTTGAGTAACTACTTGAGGAGAGAAAAGCGATTCCCATCATTAGTAGCCTTCGTTCTACAGTGTGAATGTTGTGTTTGCAACTTTCTACGTGCATAACCAAGTACAAAAATAAAATTCAATGTGAATTGCTGTGTTGTTGGGTGTTTTAATACAAAATCTAAGTGTTCGGAGAAATTTTTTCCCTTTCCCAAACGAAAACATACTTCAAGGAACAGCGTTCATTCTGGATTGCTGCTGTTAAACGGAGAAAGAAAGTTAGTATTCTTCGTTTCTGTATCAAATAACATGATTATTCATGGTAATTGTTTAACTAACAAGGAATTTAAAAATTTATGTAAACCTACTTCACAAATTTCAAATGTTATTTTATTTTTAGCAAAGATGTCAGACTTTGATGGCCGAAAAGGCATTCCAGAATATGCAGTGATCATTTCATTGCAGGGACAGTTTCAAGGGAAACAACAAATACTTCCTATGTACCTGTAATTTACGTGCTACGATAGACAACCATGTGGAAATTATTTAACTTTACTTAAATATTTATTAAAATTCTTTGAGTTGTACTTTGCGAATATGAAATAATTAATTTTGTCTTTGCTTTTTATTTAAAAGTTATAAGGTACAATAACCCCGACAATAATTTATGTACACCCTATATTTTGTTTACCTTATGTATATGGATTTGCTTTGGTTTGGATGGTATTAATGTCCCTTTCAACAATTATGATCATATAAGGATGGCCGCAAATTTTGCCTCGCAAAGGTTTTTTAACGTGCAGCCGACAAACAGCTTTACTTCCCTTCCAAAAGCAGTGTGTGATCTCAGGATTTCCCCCTGAAAAATTCTCGTCGTCCTCAACTGGGGTCGAACCCGCATCCACAGGCATCAGAGGCAATCACGAACCGCTAATCCACCAAGGCCAATTTATGTATATGGAATTTAAAACTACTTGTATCATGGAAAGCAATACAGCTGATTTCCATATTGTATTAATGTAACTTACCTCCAAATGCCTTTTGTATGGGGTTTTATTAAAATTTGTTTGTGACGACCGCCACCCCTCATTTGAAGGGCTCTAATTTGAGAGAACAATAAGATTAACAGTCTGTAATGAAACCTTTAATTGAAACTATTTTAACGGTATATTAGCCGAATGAACATATTGTTTATCATTGGAGTTGGTTGACAGTGGCGTTATTTTACAGTTAGCTCTGTCGAGTCAAGTGGAGATCACCCTATCACCCCCCCCCCCCTTGTGCTCCTTCTCGATAGCGAGCTCTGTGCAGTGTCTTTCAACTCTTGAGCACCTATTGAATTTTATCCAATCAGCGATGATTATTCTATCGTCGGTGACCGGCGTTCCCTTACAATTTTTAGAGGGATATTATCAGTTTTTTGCGAGTTCTTGGGAGTAAGAGGAACTTTGTGAGTTCTTGTGAGTTGAAGCAGAGACTGAGTCTTGCAAGTTCGTCTAGAGAGAATGTGAGAAGATGAAGAAATCTACAACAATGTCGCTATTTTTCTAGAGTGAAATACTTTCACTAAAAAAAATCTTCCTTTATAATAGAATCAGTTTATTATCCCTCTTGAGAAAATCAATAAAACAATGATTATTATTATGACTATTATTATCCATTAAGCCTACAAATAGTTAAAATTATCGTGGAGCCTATTGATGCAGATGAAGCCACTCCACCCCACCATTCACCGCAATGAGGAACGACGACGACAATGGCCTGAAGACCGGGTAATGATGTGCATACTTCCTCTCTTGTTCCATATCATATAGTCACTAAAACGTCAATTTATCAGAATGTCATTTTCTCATGGAATATATGTTTTGAATAATTGTTAACTTTGTAAGAACAATGAGTCATTGATTTGTAGAGTTAAAAATAATATATTTCATCAAACAGTGTTTGAGGTAGACAACTATCTTTCCTTATAGATAAAGGCTGAGAGTCGTAAATAGTTTTTCATTAATCATAAAAATGTTGAACGCTAAGATTTGAGAGCTTAACCATTTTCCAGAATAATACAATTAAATAAATGTTGATTTAGAGTATCCTTTAATATTAAATGTAAAGAGTTTATTACTAATGAGGATTTAAAGATTTAAAAGTCTATTTCTTTCAAACTTTCCTTTTAAATACATTTTATCCGTTTAATAATTATATCATATTTTATTACAATGAATAAATGTTTGTTGTTTTGATTATTAAATTTTGTTTCCAGTTGTCTCTCTAAAAAAGGGTGTCTAAACCATCAAAATCTCGGTCGGACCATCAAAATCTCGGTCTCCTGTTCGAGAAACACAAACAGAAGGGCGGCTATGTCCTATATAATATATATTTGGGCGTAGGTGTTCTTAACTAATTAAACAACTGCATGAGTTGGGGCCTGGGTCCATACATATTGGCGCAGTCGACGACAGGATTCTGTCATTTTCTCAATCATTATAAAATTTTGGAAAGACAATGGAGAACGGAGTGTTTTAGAAAGAAAAAGAAATGATCTACAACATTTTTGCTTTGAAGGGATATTTAATCATAATTAAGGGGAATATTTATCAGTGTATTGAATCTTTTGAATCTTGCTTACCTAGAATTTAAGATTATTAGTTTTAAGATTTTTTAATATAAGCTTTTGGGGATTCTTTTTTATTATCACGGCAAATCGAGGTGAAGAAGAGAATGTAGAGGAAGATGGTGCTATGGGAGGGGATGTGCAGGTACAGGCAATAGTACAATTGTTGGATCTTTATGTTGAGATCCCGATATTCGATGGGAGTCAGAGCATCACAGAATTTTTCCGTAGAGCAGAGGAAATTGCAGCAGCAGGTCACTGGGAGCTGGATGTTACATTAGCAATGGTGAGAGTATGCTTAGCAGTTGAGGCATTATATTATGCCCGAGAAAGTGAGGATATGATCAGTGTAGAAACATATCAGGAGTTTAAAAGAATAATGACTGCGAGATTTTCACATCCTACTCCAGATAAAAATGAACGATTGTTCTCGGAATTTCATCAGGAGAAGAATGATAGTGTGTTGCAATTTGCAACGACGCTTCAAGCTTTAGGTAGACGTCTATTCATGCCAGTTGAAGGTGAAGGACCAGTTCAGGAGGCTAAAGAGAATATGAGAAAGAATTAATGGCAAATCGATCAAAGGAGAGATTTATTGCAGGGTTATTATCCCGTATTCAGAAGGGAATGGTGTATATGTACCCCAGAAATTGGGATGAGGCAGTTAAAGCAGCTGAGAGTATTGAAGAAGCAGAGAAGAGAGTAAAGGGGAATACTGTAACTATAAATATGTTAACAGATACAAAATTAGAGGAAAAAATAATAGATAGAGTAGAGCATAATATGGGAATGAGATTAGAAGAAACCATAACAAAGATTGTGGGACAACAGAATAAAAAGGTGGAGAGGGAACGAGGAGAGGAAAAACAAAGGAGAAGTGAGTTTGGGAGACGAGAATCAAATCACACAGCAGGTGGGAGAGGATGAGGTGGAATGCTCAGATCTAAAGAAATCAGGTGCTACAATTGCCAAAAATTAGGGCATATTTCGGCACAGTGTTATGCAAATAAATTCAGACAAATTATCTGTCGTTATTGCCATTTTAAAGGGCATATGGAAAAGGATTGTAGAAAGAAGGCGAGATAAGTCAACAATAAAAGGGGACAGCGAGTGGAAAAGGGAGATATTAGAGTCCACAAATGGTGACAAAAAATGAGTTGGGACCCTTCTCGGCTCAGTGAGGTTGAGACGGGGAGGAGTAACAGAGAACATGGGAGGAAAAACCAAAAACGTTTATTGGAGAAGGTTAGCTGTATAATGGTAGAGGCATTGATAGGAACGTTTAAAACAAGAATGCTTATCGATACAGGAAGCAAAGTTACATTATTGTCAGAGAAAATGATTGATAGATTAAAGAAAAAGGGACATATAGTTAGAGCTATTGGAAACCTAAACTAGAACTTATGGGAATTACAGGATATGGATTTTCCACTAAAGGAGCGTACGAGGTGGCTATGAGGTTGGGTAAACGAGATTATCTAATTGAGTGTTATGCCTGGGATAAACAACGGCCACTTAAGTGTGAGAGAATTTTTGGCCAAGATACATTTGTGCCTAGAAAACTTGTTATTGATTTTGAAGAGCAAGTTATTAGAGACGGTAACAATAAAATAGATTTTGTAAATGATGAAGAGGATTTGGGCAACAATTTTTTAACCTGCAGAAAGGAGATTGAGAGGGACTATATGGAGATGGTGCCAGTGCACTTAAAAAATAAAGTAATTATCCCTCCATTGTCGGAAATAGTGAGTGAAGGAGTAGTAAAAGGAAAACGGTTTAATGGGAGACAAGGTGTGATTGAAGCTTATGATTTGAGTCTATCAGGTTTAAAAACGGCCAATGTATTAGTCGAGGTGACAGATAAACATCCGAATAATTAATTGTTCGCAGGAGGAATTAATTTTAGATAAAATAAAGAGAGTTTGGAGTTTACAAGAAGCAGAACAACCCCCCTACGTAATGAATCATACTATTGAGATAAAGGATGAGAAACAAATGAGCCACTGAGTAGAGAAGAATATTTAAATTTGTTTAAACTAGATCATATGGAGAAAAAAGAAAGAGAGCAATTAGAGGAATTATTGTGGGAATTAAAATCTGTTTTGCACAGAGTGAATTTGATTTGGGCTATGCTCATGCTTTTCATCATAGTATAGATACAGGAGATGCGAGACCTATTGCTCAAACATCGTACCATATTCCGTACGCACAGCGAGAAATTGTAGATCAGATTATTGATAACTTACTAAAACACGATGTAATCACTGAATCAACGTCACCATGGGCAGCACCAGCCCTTTTAGTAAAGAAAAAAGATGGAACCTTTAAGTTTGTTGTTGATTACAGAAAACTAAACAAGGTGACACGCCTTGATGTTTTTCCTTTACCGTTGATATCAGATACACTTTCCGTGCCAGGTAATGCTAAAATATTTAGCGTTTTAGACGCAGATCAAGGATACTTTCAGCTTGGTATAGAGGATGGATATAAAACAGGATTTGTAGTCCCAGGAGGGAAATATGAATTCAAGCGATTACTTATGGGATTGGCTAATTCGCCGAGTGTGTGGGAAAGGACTGCGGACCATACTATTAGAAAAATTCGCACTTGTCTTTTTAGACGATTTTTTGATTTACTCAGCTGATTATTTACAACATTTAAAGGACCTTGAGTTCCTATTTGAACGCATAAAGAAGGCAAACATTAAAATGAAGCCAAAGAAGTGTCAGTTCGTAAAGTCGGAAGTCAAGCTTTTGGGCCATATCGTCTCTGAGAGAGGTATTGCGCCAGACCCTGATAAAATACATGCTGTTAAAGAATTCCCTAGGCCAACTACTGTTAAAGAGGTGCAATCCTTTTTAGGATTAGCAGGATATTATCGTCATCATATAGATTCATTTAGCCATATGGCTAAACCATTCACGAATCTGACGAAAAAAGAAGTGTCTTTTGAGTGGAGAGGAAATAGAGGCTGCATTTCAAGCTTTGAAAAATGCTCTTATTACAGCACCAGTTTTGAGGAGCCCAGACTTCTCTAAAGAATTCATTGTATCAACTGATGCAAGTAATTAAGTGCTAGGAGCTATTCTATCACAAAAGATAAACGGAGAAGAATTTCCTATCGCGTATGCGACTCTTCTCTTAAAGAAGAGTGAAATTAATTATAGCACAACTGAAAAAGAGTGCTTGGCTGTTATTTATGCCATAAAACAATTCAGAGTATATTTGTATGGTTCACATTTTAAGATTGTTACTGATCATCGACCACTGAAGTGATTATTTAATATCCGAAGTCCTGGATCGAGGTTATCTGGATGGGGAATGACGCTCCAGGAATTTGTTTTGAAATAATACATAAGCCAGGACGCATAAATGGCAATGCTGATTGTCTTAGTAGAGATGCAGTAACGGAGCAGTAACGGAGTATGACCCTGTCATTTCCCGTGAATTAATTGCGGAGGAACAAAAGAGAGATTCAGTTTTAAGCCCTATTATTGAGATTAAAACAGTATGGTTCTATGGATGCTGAGCGTTATTTTCTGGATGAAGATATGTTATATAATTTAAAAGAAAGTACATCTAGGAGAAGTGGGAGAGAATAGCAGTAACTGAGAGATATAAGAAATATATTATGAGAATGTATCATGAGATTCCTATGAGTGGGCATATAAAGGCAAAGAGAATGAGGAAAAAAATTGACAAACAGTTTTCTTGGAAAAGAATGAATAAAGATATTCAGGAATTTTGTCGAAACTGTGAAAGTTGTCAGAAGAAGCTCCCCCCTCTGAAAAGGAAGGAAGTCTTTTCAAAAGTTTCCTAATGCAGAACGACCTTTTTATTGAGTGGGTGCCGATCTGGTGGGTCCTTTTCCAATATCAGATCGGGGAAATAAATTTAATATTGTTTTAGTCGACCATTTTAGTCAATATTCAGAGGCTATTGCCCTCCCTGATCAAAAAGCTGAGACGGTGGCAAGAGCATTAGTAGAGATGGTGTGTGCTCGTTATTCGATCCTGACCCAATTGCTCACGATTCGCGGAGCGAATTTCACTTCAGCATTAATGAAGGAATTGTGCAAATTATTGGGAATAAAGATTTATTTACTACAGCGTATTATCCAGCTTCAAACAGAGCTGTCGAGCGTTATAACAAAACAATGGTGGCTATGCTAAAGCATTATGTCAATAAACAGCAATGTAACTGGGACATTGCTCTACCGTATAATAGTTTTGCTTACAACTCCACCCCTATAGTGCAATAAAAGAAACACCTTTCTTTTTATTCTATGGAAGAGAGGCTACTTTGCCATTAGAAATATTAACGACCCCCAGAGGCATAACTTATGATATTGATGACAATTATGCTCATGAAGTCGAGCTGAGACTGCAAGATGCCTACGAGATAGCCAGTAAAACTCTGAAGGAACAGCAACAAAAAAGGAAAACTTATCATGACCCTAAGCAACGGCCTTATATATTCAAAGTCGGCGATTATGTTTACTTGCATTCACCTTTTATAAAAAGGGGCTCAACTAAAAAATTAGACGATAATTTTAAAGGAACTTATGAGATAGTGAGACAATTATCCCCAGTGAATTTCATTATACAGGAGGTCGGTGGACATGATAAACAGTTGGTTCATGCCAATTGACTTAAACCAGCACATGGAGTGCAAAAATAAACAGAGAATAAATCTTCTCAAAATCTTGAGTCCGTAGATAGACCAGAACCAGAAATGGAAACCCCTCATCCTCCTATTGAAAACTTTAACGTATTGGCATAGGAACTGGCAAATTCTTAGAGGTGATGTATCTCCATCCCCCGTGGAGCCTGTGAGACAAGAGAAGCCTGTTCGCCCTCCTCATAGATATAATTTAAGGAGTCTCGGACCTGTCAATGAAGAAGACTGGGTCAGAATATCATCTCGCGATTCCCTAGTCGTTAATCATGCTAGAGGAAACAGGAGAGCTATGGTAATAGTTCCTATAGATAATCAACCCACTGTAAAAAAGCTGAGCGTAGAGGAATTAGCTCATAGAGTAGTTATGTTAAAATTGTGGGATTGGATAATGCACCCGATCGCATCACGAGGGATGCGAGAATGTTTTTAAGAGGGGAAATAATAAAAAAAAATTTTGGGTTGTGAGATGAAAGCACCCAAAACTATTGTTTAGTTTTAATATAAGAGATCGGGATGCTGACATCTCCTGTTTTGATACTTATTATCAATATTTGGAGTTAGCATTAGGGTGTTGAGAGTCATTAATTTGGGGAAAGTGTTATTATTAATTTATTATTAAACATTAAGGGATAGGTGAGAGTGCGCACAAATCGAGTTACATATCGCCCACACGATGGAGCTGAGAATAGCCCATCGTTCTATCGACGATAACAAGGAAATTGGAGTCGTAAAATCAGTTTGTTTTCTATAACCTTCATTTCAATTGGGATTTGTTCGGAGGATCTATTTGTGATATTATGTCAGAATTTAAATAAAGTCTTGAGGAGTTTTAGAGAATTAAGGAGTTGCTCATGAAGTAAATATTGCTCATGAAGTAAATATTGCTCATGAAGCAAACAGGAGGTGCCATAACCACACGGATACAGGTGGTTGGAAGGTGGACGAGTGTTAGCCATCACCCACCCTCCCCTTTTGGTTAGGAGCGACAGGGATTGCTGAAAGGAATTTGCTTTTTCCATCCCTCTAGTTTGAAAAGTTGTTCCAGATCAGGAGTGGGGATCACTTTACACGTTTCGTAAAGAAACGTATTGGCGATTATCTAATTGGCGTACTTGTAACTTAAAATTTGTTACCAAAGTTATATGAAAATGCAACCATGTCAATTTCTCTAACTATTGAGGAATTCGTTATTTTTCTTTTGGCCTTTTTATCCGTATTGCCAGTTTTATTTCGAAAATGGAGTTGAGATGAGTGCAAGTCTGCTTGTGACCGTTGACTCATTTCTTGATGTAGCTTCATTAGGCAGAAAATAGGGGAAGTAGTAATGAATAAAAGTCTTAATGCTCCTATGACTTAATAAATAAGGATATTTAACTGTTAATGTGAATTCAATTTTGCTCAGAGATTGTGGGTTTTAGTCGTGTGACCTTGTATCTTACAAATAGTACATAGTAGTTTGTTTTCCAGTGCATTGATCGGGTAGATTTGATTGCCTAAGCCATTGTGATTTCATGAGCTTTTGTTTATAATTATGGGAAGGTAGAAATATATGGGAGTAAAGAGACCTTTAAAACTAGGGACATGTCTTAATTTTGAGAAAATAATCTGTTCGGACGCCATTTTGTCGAATTCTCGGAATTTCTATCCTTATATTTTGATATTAAACGAAGTCAAGAGTTGTTCATTTATACGAGATGCAGTTTCGCAGAAAAGATGTTAGAATGGAGACATTTAAAAGGTTTTTCTCCAAAATCGAGAGTGAAAAAAATTGATAAGTACGGGTACGCCCACCCACTATTGTCGTTCATTATGCCTGTTTTATAGTTTGTACTATGGGATCGATTTTTACTGCATGAGGCATTTATTGTCTATGCAAATGCTTTGGGACATTATCAATCGGTATGAGAAGTCCGATCATAGAGATTGAGATATTGACATGTATGACTAAATCTGCGATTTACTCTTTCTACTTTTTCTGCAGATACAACTGCATTTTCCCGTGTTATCGGTTGTGTATATATCATTCCTTTTCTTATTTAAAGCTCATCTTTTAATTCTTTTATTGAATCTTCTTTATATCGTGCGCTGATAAATTTTTGAATTCTAAGCTCGAAAGTATCATAAAAATATCAATTGTCATTTTATATTTCTTTAATGTTAAGTTCTACGAAATTTAAGAGTGAGACAGGAAGTTTACGATATTATATGCCGTTCGTTTGAAATTGGGAGGATTACAGGGTGATAGTTATTATTAAATTTTAGAATTAGGGTTATATTCGAGCTGAGTGAAAATTGATGAGAGGAAATGGATTTGGTGACAAACCTTGAAGGATGGTTCTGGTTGACACCCAGACCTGGTGACAGAGTCCAGATCTGGAGGGTAGGCATTGGAACAGGTGTCAGAATGTAAGCCAAGAAGATTTTGTTTCTGAAACAAGACAGACGTGAAACTAGAGAAGTAGGAGGAGACAAATTTTGGATACCTATCTTGAGTCGAATTGGAGTCACACTCCTTTTGGTCGTCATTGTGAATGCATCTTTATCCATTCTGTTAATTGTTTTTATTACAGGTTTCTTTTTGTCTTTGTTGAGGTTATTGGGGAATTAGTAAGAATTCATAGTGCGAGTAACTAGATAAAGTAAAGGGCAACTGAGAGTTGTTAGCATAATTGCGAGTTTAGTTTATTAAGAAGAGAAAGTTCAATTTGAAATTTGAAATGGTGCAACGTAGAAACGTGGTCCCAGCGGGACATAAATCTATGTATGTTGAAGGTTTGGGAGGACGGTCGTGGAATAATCCAGCCCCTCCGGGAGCAGGAGATCAGGTGACGGTAGCCTGTCTCTTAAAACAACTTGCGGAGGCACAGGAGCGGCTACGCCTAGCCATGCAGGGCCTCATGTGGGAGGAGCAGGGGCATCGCCGGTACATGGGTAAAGACTCCGCTAGATGCGAGAATTTGGATGACCGTGTACATTACGTCTTTGAGAGGCCTAGAGGTTACATAAGTTGGAGAAATGCCTAACATCAACGAATGATTGAAAGGGAATTGGATGTAGCCGTCGTATTTCTGCCCCCACCACCTTGTGTGGTGTCTAGAGATAAGGATCGCCAGGGAGTTTCTTCCATAATTAATTCAAAACCGGGGAAGGTTGCGAAGAAGGATTCCAACTTAACCTTTACGAGAAGTGGTAATAGAAAAGCGGGAGAAAGGGATGAGAAGAACAGAAAAGCAGTACCGCCAGTATCAAGGAATGCCAAGTTACTGGAGCGAATTAAAGAAATACAAAAGGAAGAGTGGGAGAAGTTAAATGAAGCAGCCAGAGGAGAAGCTCCTCGTCTAAAAGAAATTCAGGAGTTCGATGATGAATGGGAGTTGTGTGAATGAGAGTCTGAAAGAAGAGAAAACCATGCATTTATTACTTTGATTAGATAGATTTTTAAGGGAGTGATTGTAAAATTATACGGTATTGTTATTAGTATTGTTATTATTCCTTTTTCTCCCTTGTATTGGCATATAAGAAGATTAGTTGAATGGTTTATTATTTTGGTGTAAAAATTAGAAAATGTTTATTTAAAATTTTGCAGTGACAATTTTCCATTATTGAACATAAGTAAGTTATTTTTTTAATATAAAGTTATGTTTTATTTTTAGATCTTGAAGTAATATCCAATCTGTGTTATTCTAAACAACGAAGGATAAGGAGGCTCTAGTGCGTATATAATCTTAGTCTAAAATAAGTTAACCGATCATGAGTGTGCTTATGAGTATTTTTATAATGGTGTTGACCATGCGAAGTAGCTGCGAATCAGAATTGAAGTTAGATAAAGGAGTAGTATTTTCAAAGCAGAAAGAACTCATAATATCTGCGAATAATTAGAAAATTGTTATTGATATTTCTTTTGAGTCATTTGCAACAGGTATTTTGCATATTATAAATGGTTTAAGGCAGATAAGCGATTTTAAGTGAAGAGCCTGTAATGAATAAGGAATTACGATTTTTGGAGTGAGAATCTAGAAATTTAAGGAACGATATTGTGGGAGTACAGAATTTATTAATTAATTTGGGAGGTGATATGTTAAGAACATTGTTTAGAGTAGCCACAGATAAAGAGCTAGTTAATTTAAATAATAAGATTAATGCGTTGCGAGAAACTCAAGAGGGAGTGTTACATTTAATTAATGAACAAACTATGTTATTGAATGAAACCGTTAACGAGATGATTATTATTAAGCGAGTAGAGAATTGGTTGGCTAAGCAGTATTTTAAAGATAAGAATCGTACTATGGCATATAGTAGCTATACAGAGAAGATATTTTTTAGATTTCAACTGGAATTCTTCAAATTAAAGGAAGCAATACACAGTTTGAGACAAGGTAAGCTGAATACCTATATTGTATCAGAGGATACGTTGTTAGAAACTCTGAATGATATAGAGAAACATTTGCCAGAAAATATTGCTTTGATTACTTCGCCAGACTGGGAAACAGTGTATCATTATTACACTAGGGCTTCAGTTACAGCTGCTGCCTTGGAGCAACCTATGCGTTTGTTTATTGATATTACTTTAATTACGTCACAATATGTTTTTGAAGTATATAAAATTATCAGTTTACCTGTTATAATTTTTAATGTAGACGCATATGTATATTTTTATGCGTGTGAACCTTTTCTAGCGGTCTCTAAAGATCGGCAACTTCATTTGGTATTAAATCATATTGATATGTTACAGTGCAAAACTGGAGCTTTATTCCAGATTTGTTCAACTTCATCAGCAATTTTTAAAGTTCTGAGTCAAAGCTGTGAGCATTCTCTTATTCGTGGAGTGGAAGTTTCAATTTATGAGTTGTGCGAGAAGCATATTGTTCGCACCCCCGCCAATCTTTGTTAAGAGCAACGTTTTAGGACAATGGATTTATAGTATATCGAAACCGACAAGTATTACAATAACTTGTCTGGCACAGCGATCACAACCTTCTAAAGAAAGTAAAACTATTAAGATTAGCGGCACGGGAAGAATTCAAATTCCGATTGCAAGCATTAGTGTGGGTGATGACGTAGTTCTATTACCATTTGTACAAGGCATTACAACAATATGATCACCATTTTCTAATTTAAATACTTTAATAGAGCCCGATATTAAAGAAATATTTAATCATTCTGAGTTCCGTGAGGTTATTGATGAAGGTAATAGAATAAATAAATCTTTATTAGATTACTTACCCGTAAATTCTCAGCATATGTTGTTGGAACAAGCGAGCATTTCGCTGCGCGAGATTAGACAGCAAACCGAAGTGTTGACATGAGATATGCGTAGGCGAGGCATCGATGAATCGAAAGTTTCTCATTATGACGTGTTATCCATTATTTGCATCGTAATTATTATCCTTATTGTCTTTATATTTATTTTGAAACACTTTCGAGTGCGTCTGAGTAGCGCATTTAATTTTGGTATCCGTAAAAGAGCACGAATAGAATTAGATAATATTACAACATCAACTGAAATGGATTTAAATGAGGAGAATTCGTTTACAGAAACGGATAGAAAGATAGATAAGGAGTGTCAAACGGAGCCTTTATTGTCACCCGTGATAGGAGGTCGCACCCTCCAGGGTCAAGATCATTATGTAAAATGGGGAGAAGGCTTTTCTTCTCGTTTGTTTGTGTAGTTTAAATAAAAGCATATTTCCTACTTTTAAGCGAGATCCATTTGACTTTAAAGGAAAATAATATGAAAATTTATTTATAATGTTAAGAATAATTTCAAGATCCTTATATTAATAGTGGATCATTTCTTTTGTTGAGAGTGGTTGAATGAATTAAATAAACTGTCGTTTATATTTAAATAATAATTATTGATAAGATTTTGACTCGTTAAGAATTTTGCATTGTTAATTAATTCTAATTCATTGTATTGAGATTGGTTGTGTATTTTACCCACTGTTACTAATGCACCAGTCGTCATGGATAGTTTTATTCATTAAAAGATAAGTAATAATCTATTGCAAAGAGTTTTGGTGACCAAATATGATATGAATTGAGTGGAGTGTAGTACCTAAACAATGAACTTTGATGACGTAATTGAACTTTTCGAGAGCGAGCGAAGAAGGCGTCCTCCCTCCTTTCTTGTTTTTCTTTCTATTTCATGACGACACGATGAGATGATTGGAGCGTAGCTGAGAGACATCGTCATGACATCGGATCAACTTCAACCATCGGAGATGAGGAATCCCCCCCCCCCTCCTTTTCACAGTGATTTTCAACCATTAGGCGGATCGACATCAAATCAACTATCAGTGTGAGAGATACAGAGGAAGAACTACGATGATTTTTTTTATTTCTTCTGCAAGCGGATGAAATGAAAGCAAGTAATTAGACGGTTTCCAAAAGAACTATCAACTACCTCAAACTACAAGCTACAATGTACGAACTAGTGAACGATTAAGAACTATAGGCAAGTGAATATGATAAATGAACTTTCTACCTTTCAAGCCTAAAAACTTTGGTTCCAGTTCTCGATGTTACTCAAGAACATTCGTGACTATGCAGAAATGAACTTTAAACACGTGAGTCAATCATTATGAACTTTATTGTGAACTTTTTCATGTAATTTTCACGTATCCAACTTTGATATTCTAATCATGAACTTTTAAATCAGTGAGAGTGACTATTTCCTAATCAATTCTTTTCTGAATGATTTATATTATTATGTAAACAATAAAGGCGTATTGCCATGGCTTTTCGGAGAACATCTGTAAGAAAGAAATTAGAATTCTCTTTTTTTTGTGATTATGTAACTTTTATAGCATTGTGCTTTGTAACGATTCATGACTGTACTTTTGAAACTGATTGAGTTCTTTGTTGATGTTTCAATAAAAATGTTTTTTAGCTGTGTGCAGGAGGCGAGCAATCATTATGATATGAACAGGTGCACAGTCATACCCCATCGCGGAAGACTTCAGGAAGACAACATAGCACCTTTGGACCAGGTATGGCTCGGAAGATTTTGAAATTTGTCTTGTTACTTTTGTTGAAAATTTGTCATCAGTTAGATGGACAAATTTTGAATATTGGGGAGTCTTGTGATGACCCGCCCCCCACATTTGAACTGTTCTAATTTGAGAGAACAATAATAATTTATCATGAAGACTATTAACAGTCTGTGACGATTTTATAACTTTGTTATAAAACAGAACCTTTAATTGAAACTATTTTTACGGTATTTTAGCCGAATGAACGTATTGTTTATCATTGGAGTTGATTGACAGCGGCGTTATTTTACAGTTAGCCCTGTCGAGTCGAGTGGAGATCACCCAATCACCCTCCCCCCCTTGTGCTCCTCCTCGATAGCGAGCTCTGTGCCGTGTCTTTCAACTCTTGAGCACCTATTGAATTTTATCCAATCAGCGATGATTATTTGATCGTCGGTGACCGACATTCCGTAACAATTTTTAGAGGGATATTATCAAATTTTTGCGAGTTCTTGGGAGTAAGAGGAACTTTGTGAGTTCTTGTGAGTTGATGCAGAGACTGAGTCTTGAGAATTCATCTAGAGAGAATGTGAGAAGATGAAGAAATCTACAATAAAGTCGCTATTTTTCTAGAGTGAAATACTTTCACTAAAAAATCTTCCTTTATAATAGTACCAGTTTATTATCCCTCTTGAGAAAATCAATAAAACAATGATTATTATTATGACTATTATTATCCATTAGGCCTACAAATAGTTAAAATTATCGTGGAGCCTATTGACGCAGATGAAGCCACTCCACCCCCACCATTCACCGCAACAAGGAATGACGATGATGACGGCATGAAGACCGGGTAATAATGTGCATACTTCCTCTCTTGTTCCATATCATATGGTCACTAAAACGTCAATTTATCGAAATGTCATTTTAAAAATAATATAGAGTTTAAAATAATACATTTCACCAAACAGCGTTTAAGGTAGACAACTATCTTTCCTTGTAGTTAATGGCTGAGAGTCGTAAATAGTTTTTCATTAATCATAAAAATGTTGAACACGAAGATTTGAGAGCTTAACCATTTTCCAAAATATTACAATTAAATAAATGTTGATTTAGAGTAACCTTTAATATTAAAATGTAAAAAGTTTATTACTAGTGAGGATTTAAAGATTTAAAAGTCTATTTCTTTCAAACTTTCCTTTTAAATACATTTTATCCTTTTAATAATTCTATCATATTTTATTACAATGAATAAATGTTTGTTGTTTTGATTATTAAATTTTGTTTTCAGTTGTCTCTCTAAAAAGGATGTCTGAACCCCGGTGCACTTTTCAGACCGGGTCGGACCATGAAAATCTCGGTCTCCTGTTCGAGAAACACAAACAGAAAGGCAGCTAGGTCCTAACTAATATATATTCGAGCGTGGGTGTTCTTAACTAATTAAACGACTGCATGAGTTGGGGCCTGGATCCGTACATGTTTGTGGAATAACAGATGCAATTATTTGTGTAAAAGAAACACATTTGTCTGCTTTCTGCTAATTGGAAGCCTTTCGTTTTTACAGGACGTCTCAGAAATTCAAAATTCACACACTGGAATCCATATTTTATTAATTTTTGCCATAATTAAACACCTCTACTTAATTACACAAAAGCTTCTATGAGCAGTTACAAGCATATGTGGAGAATCGCTCCTCAAGTGGTTTCGTTTTATGCTCCACAGATATCGCGCGTGCAGTATGCCCGATCTCTAAAACGATTGCATGGTAATCATTAATTTGTGGCCCTAGATAGGGAGTCAGCGACATAGGTATTCTCTATATAGTACTTTAGGTTTTCCACTATTCAGAGAGCGCAATAAATTCTTTGGCTAGTCACATATCAACAAGTTAAAGTGTGCTGAAATCTAATGGCGGACTGACGGGCATCATCGGTGATCGGCTTGTTCACTGTGCATTATGGGTTTGGCACCTGATTATTTGCGTTTTTCAGAAATCGCCGGAAATTCCAACACAGTGGCGACGCCTGAAAAAACGTAGGCCGTGGTTGGAATTTCAAAAACACTTGGGTGACGCCTGAAAAAACCCTGATAGTTCAAAGCGGTTAATAGGAATTTACCACGTTTTTTGAGACGAGTGAGAAACGCCTCCGATTCCAAAACGCCAGCGGTAAAAAGGCGAATGTGAACCGGCATTTATTCAGACTTATATCAGTCGTTGAGAAGAAACGCAATGATATGTACTGATAATGTATTCTTCACGGAAACATTGGAAACTATTGATTTTAAATTATCAAATATAATTTTTTGACTGTAAAAAATGGCTATAGTTTAACCCTTAAACACTTGAATGATTTTTTTTCTATTTATTTAAAAACTTGTATATTCATGTTCAATTATGTTTAAATTAATGAAAGAAACCATTATTAAAATTTTTTACCGATTGCTTATCAATTATTCATTATTTTATTGCGTGATCACACTAGGCGCTTCTGAGATCAAAAACGAAGCGACCTGATCATTGATGAAACAATGGCAAGATTTATTTAAATTTTTATCCTTTAAATATTGAGAAGTATTTTGAACATACTAACATGCAACAAATATTACTAATAAAAACAATAACAATAAAAATAAATAACGTTTTTTATGAAATGGGGAAAAAAGTCAATGCAAAATTCTTATGTTGCATACTTTGCATTGCTTACATACGGTATTGGAGCAATTAGGGTTTCATATTGCTTTTTATTGCTTGATGAAACTAAATGAATTTATCATCAAAACTTTATCATCATATCTTCTAGATGAAATAATAATATATTTTTAAGTTGAAGGACTTCCAGATTCTGAAAGCATGTTTATTGTTATTTGCAGTACGTAGTGAATCTCAAATGACTTTTGCAAAATGATTTTTTGGTGGCTTCAATAAGTGTATAAGTGTATATATTTGTTGATATGTAACAACATATCCCTTCTCAAAGCATTTACTCCTAATTAATTTCTCAGATCACGAGTCATTGTGAACATTTGCTTTGAATCATTTATAACCATATAATTACTTGGGGCAAAAAGGAATTATAATTCTTCCCGACTGCATCTGATTCTTTACCTTCCTTCTGCATGTACACAGAAGGATTCATCTATAATTAGAAATTTTTTTCATATTTGGATGGGAGTTTCATTTACATAAATGGAATAATCGGATACTGACAAACTATAGAGAGAATCTGGAAGATTACTTTTTTAACAAGAATAACTTTTGCTTTTCTTGTAATAGATTTTTTTTAGATATTTTCTTGCTTCATCTTATATGACATCAATAACCACTCAATTCTTTTTTGAATTTTTCATTAGTCAATACTATTTCTGCTTCAGTATGCATTTGCTGACAATTTAAATTATGAACTGACCCACCCTCATTTACATTAGAAGAATCTTTATCAAAATTTTTTTAGCTTCAGTTGGTTCAATAGAAATTTTTCAATTGCTAAATCTTCATTCACTTCCATTATATCAATAGATCCTTGCAAAGTCATATCTCTATATGAAAAGTAAAAGTAATATTTCTGATATCATACGCATCTAGCATGATCGTATGGACACACTAAATTTGTCATAACACTTTGTCATCAAATTTTTAAATTTTTCACTTCTTTATAGCTTTATCAGTAAAACAATACCATTTTACACAGAATATTATAATTTTTTAAATCAAAAATTTGATAAGACACAAGTCTATTTCCTTCAGATATAAAGTTGCTACTTTTTCAACATTGCAGAAAGTACAAATGTTTTTTCCATGGTCCTCAAAAAATGCTGAAACTCTCGTATAAAACTCGACAAATGGTAGAAAGTGAGTTATTAACTTCTTGGTCTTAGAGGAGGCATTTTTATTTGTGTTCATATCTGTTTCCTTTAAATTCGGACCAATGTTCATATGAACTTTTTTATCTTACAATCGCATATTCCATCACCATTATCATTTTTGACATGAATTTTAACAACACTGTGTATATTGATAACTAGCAGAGGTACCCAGCATTGCCCAGGATAATCATATACTAAAGGTATTATCTGCCGTGTGTGTGTGCCAAAGAAGGTATTCATTGGTCCAGAGGCTTTAGAAGTCATAAAAGCAATAATGTCACCAGGCATAGTTCTCGATAAATACTATGGATGCACGTTCAAGCTAATGATGTCAACAATAATAAAGAATAATGAAGTCTTTATTGTTGCTGACAACATTGCATTAAATATACATTTAAGATATTTATTTTAATAACTTTCTGTTGAAATTCTACTGCCAAAGAAAGTCCATATAATTCCATGAGAGCTAAAGAATTATTTTCAGCTTTTTTTATTGTTCAAAATTATTTTCTTATACTTTATTACTGCGCTCATAGAAGACTCGATCCAGTCTTTATTGTCTGATGAAGGTTTTCAATGTGTTCTATATCATGAAGCTACAAACGTCTTAGATCAAAGGTGCAACAATGGGGAAGGCATGCAACATGCAGGACACCAGACTCTGGAACTGGAAGACATTTTGCCAGCAATCAACGAAGAAAGAAATCTGCAACCAGAAAATAAAAGATTACGTAAAGCCAAACAAAGAGTATCAAGGACAGAGACGGAGACAGAAAAGGAAAGAGCATAACAGAGTTCATGAGGCACAACGAAGAGCCTCAATGACTGAAACTGAAAGAGAAAGAATACGGGATAATGGCAGAAAGCGTGAGGCAAATCGCCGTGCATTCATGAACGAATCTACGAAGAGAAGAGCAATATCACGAAGAGTTCGTGAAATAAACCAACGCCACCAACACCGAACCAGAACAATGTGCAGTGCGCTTGCAAACCAAGAAGATTTCGATCAAATTTCTGTTTTCAGAAAGAATCTGGAGAACTATCGATGGAGCACGAAAGGGAGAATGCGTATTCATTCCCCGTATCACACATCAGTGAAGACAAACGCATGCCTTTCATGCTGAAATGTCGACAGTTCCCAGTTGGTCGCCATGAAGTATTTGCTCTTGGCCACATGTACACTACTGTTTATAAAACTCGCAACACCCTATTGGAATAGCCCAATCTGCATTAAATTTGGAGCATTTGCATATCATGGGTCAGAAAAGAAACCATTAGATTTTCATGTCAATACAATGCGTTTTATTGTCACATTAGTATCGGGTGAAACCACCGTGGGATGCAATTACAGCCTCTAAACGTCGTGGCATTGAGTCAAACAAGCTCTGAATAAGGGCCTGGGAATGTCCTGCCATGCTCTGTCTATACGGGTATACATTTCATCCACAGTTGCTGCTGCAGGAGTCTGATGAGCCAATCGATAAGCAAACCTGTCCCACACATGTTCGATTGGGGAAATGTCTGGTGAACGAGCAGGCCAGGGGAACAAGGGCGTCTGATGTGCTTGGAAAAAGGCGAGGACATTTCTGGCCACATGCGGTCGGGCATTGTCCTGTTGGAATACAGCGCCTGGAAGGTTCTGCAGGAAGGGGATGACCACGGGTTGCACAACTTCCCTGATGTACTGGTCACTGTTCAGATTGCCATGGATTCTGATCAGACGGGAACGGCCATGGTAACTAATTGCACCCCATACCATCAACCCTGGCGTTTGTCCTAAATGACGCTGCAGGATGCATTCTGGAAGGTCGCGCTCGCCACGATGTCTTCTGACTCGTATCCTGCCGTCATGGTGCTGCAAGTTAAACCTTGACTCATCCGAAAACACAACTTGTTGCCATTCAGCTTGCCACTGTTGGTGTTGATGGGCCCATTGCAACCTGAGGCGCCGGTGGTTTTGAGTCAAAGGAATCCGCAAAAATGGTACTCGTGCCATCAATCTTCTGGAAATCAAACGGCGTCAGACAGTGCTAACAGACATTGTCCTGCCTACTGTAGCACCCCACTGTTGTGCTAACACTGTGGAAGTGGCTGTACGATCTGCTACACACATGCGATAGAGGTGTCTGTCATCTCGCGGTGTCGTCGTGCTGGGTCTTCCTGAGCCTGGTCTTCGGTGTGCCCTGTTCTCTTCGCTCCACTGCCTCCATGCACGCATAATTGTCGTTCCATTTCGTCCTACACGAGCAGCAATGTCACGATACGACTATCCCGCTTCACGCAGACCAATTATGCGTCTTCTTTCAGAGTCTGTCAGCTGTTGATATGGTACCCTTCGTCGTCGTCGAGGCATGGTGTTCTTTCAAGCAATTACTCTGAAAATCTAATCTTTTATACTCTGACCCATTGTATGCAAATATTGCAAATTGCATATGGATTAGACCATTCCATCAGGGTGTTGCGATTTTTATAAACAGTAGTGTATGTAGCTCTCTCACGATGTACCTCCAAACTGCATGTAAAAGTTGTGATCTCTGATCATCAACTGGAAGGCAACAACGGAACTTTTATCAAAAATATTGTATTTAAGGACGTCATTGATGCCTAACATCATAATTACTCCTTGCGATTTGGTTACGGCCCTGGCTGAGGGGGGGGGGTAAGCTTGTTACACTTGTAGGTAAGCAGAACAATCTCAAAAAATTAAATTATAACTCCCAATTGTTTAAATAATAACTGAATCGATACAACACAGAGCAAAGGGACTATGCATTGTTCAAAAAACGAAAAACAGGATTTCTAGGTGATATACCAGGACTTTTGCTAAACTATTCCTGACTTGCCCCACCACTGCAGAGCATCACCAGATACTTAACGACTCCAGTTTTTCTTGCTCTTGATGTAGAAGCTCTTGCTTTATTCAAAACTCCCATTGTTTAAATGTTTTAAATGCCCGTGTAGCTTTTTCTGTTTCAGTTGCAGAGTTTGTCTGACCAATACTCATTCTTTCTCTTTCCTTTCCAGGCACATAATTTTTTGCCAGTCATCTGGACGTTTCATAGGGATCTCAAGGGAGACACGCATCAACAGACTCCCAAACTATGACTTGCATTGTTGGTCATGAGATATATATTGTTGGTCCATGCACAGTGTTTGTGGATTGCGTGCTGATACCATTCTTGATACCTGTTGTTGTACAAACTTTGCCTTGCATTGTTGGCCATGAGAGATATATTGTTGGTCCATGCAGAGTGTTTGTGGATTGCATGCTGATACCATTGTTGATAATTATTGTTGTACAAACGTTGCCTTGCATTGTTGGTCATGTGATATTTTTTATTAATATGCCTTGCCATAACCATGAATATCGATTTTTTATAAATAGTTATTAATTTTTTCGAAATCTGAGGTAGACAGTGACCTTCCTCATGCTTTGACGGTCAAGTATGCAAAATTTCATCAAGATCGGAATAAAACTATAGATTTTTATGAGAAACAATCCCACAAACACAACCATAGACATCCTTGTTTATATATATAGAACTAGCAGAGGACCCGGCATTGCCCGGGATAATTACGCTTGTCGGTAAACAGAACTACCTCAAAAACTAAATTAAACCTCCAAATTGATTAAATAATAACTCAATCACTACAATATGGAGCGAAGGGTCTATCCATTCTAAGAAAAATCCGAAAGACAGGAATTTACCTCTTCACTGAAAAAATCCATTCTAGGTGATATACAGTTACTTGATTTACCGAAAAAAATTTTTTAAAGGCTCACAATGGATGGACCTCTCCAAGGATGCCTTCTAGTCTAAATAATTTTTTACTCACGTAATCTTACTTTAGATGTACTCTTGATGTTGTTGCAATTTCCTTTCTTCTTTCGATAACTTGAAGCAAAAATTGGCCATTCATCACTTTGTGTAGTCTAGCAGTCGCCGATTCTTCTATTTACTTGCTTACCATTTGCTCAATACAGCACGGAGCTAAAGGAATGTTTCCTCTATCGTCTTTCACTCTTTCTCAATAGTCTGCTAACTCATTATCTTCAGTTGCTGATCATTTTTAAAGATTTTCTAGAAATTGTTAAGTACTAAGAAAAGCCGGAATAACTGGATTCTATGTATTGAATTCTATATTGCACAAACTTTGCCTTGCATTGTTGTTCATGAGACATATAATATTGATCCTTGCAGAGTATTGGTGCATTGCATGTTGATACCATTGTTGATACTTATTGTAGCAAAAACTTTGTCTTGCATTGTTGGTCATCAGATATTTCTCATTAATACGCCCTGCCATAACCATGAATATCGATATTTTATCAATACTTATTATTTTTTCGAAATCTGCAATAGACAGTGACCTTCCTCATGCTTTGAAGTTCATGTAAGCGAAATTTTATCAAGATCGGAATAAAACTGCAGATTTGTATAAAAAACAAACAAAGAAACAAACAAACAAACATCCTTTTTTATATATATATAGAACTAGCAGAAGACCCAGCGTTGCCCGGGAAAATTACGCTTGTTAGGGAGCTGAAGGAAGACACGTGTACCTCCTTTGCCTCATCGAGAGAGACTGTCCTATCTATATCGTCTATTATATTCATTTCCTGTTGATTGTTAATAATTCTTGGAAACGAATGTTCTGTCATTGCATCGTCATTTTATGTTCATTGTTATAATTCTTTGAAAAGAACTTTCTATCATTACATCATCGTTTTATGTTCATTGTTATAATTCTTGGAAACGAATGTTCTCTCATTACATCATCATTTTATGTTCATTGTTATAATTCTTTGAATAATATTGTGCTCATTGTTATTGGTGAATTGCGCATTGAGACCATTGTTGATGCGAACACATGGGCCTATTGTTGCAAAAACTTTGCCTTGCATTGTTGGTCATGAGATATCTTTTGCTGGTCTGAGCGTAGTGTGAATTGCGTGTTGACACCATCATTGACACCTAATGATGCACAAACTTTTTCTTTCATTGTTGGTCATGAGATATATATTGGTATGTCCGTGCAGAGTGTTTGTGAATTGCGTGTTGATACCATTGTTGATACCCATTGTTGCACAGACTTTGCCTTGCATTGTTGGTCATGAGATATTTCTAATTAATATGCCCTTCCATAAACATGAATATCGATTTTTTATCGATAATTATTATTTTTCCGACTAAATCGGTAGACAGGTTTGAAGGTGGAGTATGCAAAATTTCATCAAGATCGGAATAAAACTGTAGATTTGCATAAGAAAGAAACAAACAAACAAACCCACAAACAAACCCACAAACAAACCCACAAACAAACAAACACACCCACAAACAAACCCACAAACAAATATCCTTCTTTATATATATAGAAAGAAGATTTATTTATTTATATATATATACTCATATTAATGTCACTTGAAAACCTTTTAAATATTAAAGAACTACTACATATAAAATAAGTAAGTGAAATAAATGCATAGGGGCCATACATAAATTATGTCATACGTTAAGGTGGAGGGAGGGGATCAACAATTGTGACATCGCGCGACTACGGGGGGGGCCCCCCCCAGGTCATAAGCTTCGTGATGTCACATGTATAAATCTGAAGTATTAGAACTCTAAATTTCAACTCTAATGAAAACATTTAAAATATTACCAACTCTATCAATATAATAATACGAGGGTGAATCAGAAAGTTATTTACACTCAGAAACAGTAAAAACAGATGTAAGTAAATATCCAATACAAACCAAAAGGGAGAATTGCCAGAAACTGTGGACCAACAACGAGTAAAAAAAAACGGAAAAACCATGATTCCACAACGGCACTTTACCACAAGTCTATTATGGGCAGATGCAAAGAAACTTCAAAACCCGAGTTAGAGAACATTTGGCTAGAATCAGAAATGGGAGATTCGCTATTTCCAGATTTGCTGACCACATACTGGATCAGAAACACTTTCGACAAGGAGGACTTCTAAATCTTACACAGCACAAGAACCGAAGAATACTGAATTTTCTGGAATCCTTCAAAATAGCCAGTGAAGAAAAAGAGAACTTATTAAACACAGATAATGGTCCTCTAAACGTTTCAGACTGGCTACACCTCAAAAACATTTAACAAGGAAGAAAGAATCTCAAATAACAGCTACAATAAATGTTGCTTAGATTCTCTCAAAACTCTAAGCACTGTAAACGTAATTGTGACTCTATTAACGACATGCAGCTACTATAAACGATCGTTATTATTTTTTTATTCTCTCAAAACTTTTGTCTCCTGATTATTCATTATATAACTGTTTTACTTCGATTGATTAATTGGTATAATCTCTTGTAATATAAACCCTGTGTTAACCTGTTGACTACATCAATCGTTCTATTTTCTATGTTCTTTCTGACAATCGTCAATCCTATTTTCTTTTTTGTATAATATGGAAGACCGCTTGGGTTGGTCAGGCTTCTTGACTACCTCAGTGTATTTCATTTGGAATTTATTCTAGTTCGTTGGGCTTTGTGAAAGCGCTGCTTTCGTCCATCTGAACAAATGTACACTTCACTGTTCGATTGTCGATTGTTACTACATCAGAACAGGCTTCTGATCAACTTGTATCATGCTGACGAAGACGGCTCGGCCATCGAAATGCGCATCCTTGCAAATAAAGTCTCGTTGTGGAATCGTGGTTTCTCCAGTTTTATTTGATTCCTACACACATTCTGAAGAAACATCCACTATTTATTTCACTTTTCTACATAAATCACGTAAACACTTGTCTGAACGTGAAATTAACTTTTCCATACTGCTGCGGTTAAAATCCTCTCCAGCGTTTCTCAACCATGTCAGCTCCCATAAGAAACGCTAAGCGTTCTGACAATTTCTTTAATTCTGATTCTTTGATTGTTCAGAATCATCTCATTGATGCAAGCAATGTGCTCGGGAGTGTTGGACATGGATGGTTTTCCTGTGCTGTATTCGTCTGTCAAATCTGAGCACCCATTGTCAAATTGCTGGCACCATTTCACAATTGCAGGATGAGAAATCACATTATCCCATAAACGCTGCAAATTTCCTTATGGATTTCAGTGCAATTTAAGCCTTTCACCCACAAAAAACGAATTTTCCGGGAAATCTCCAAATTGGATTGTACAATCAGTTGCTGCGCCATGACAACAATAATCTTACGTACACAGTAACACGTGAACACTTTGCAATTATAGACATACAGGCAACATCCTTAAAAATGGCGAATGATGTCAGGGCTCTTCGACCACAGATGGTGCTGAGGAAGTTCAAGAGGTTTATTTGTGCCACTTTTTTAGCACATGGCGGCCGCGCGAGTTCAAGCTGGCTTTACTTTTAGGTCAGCAACTCACCTTTGAGACATGTCAGGGAAGTTCTTTGTTTGAAAAACCATGATGATGCTATGTTTGAATGAAGATGATGTTGACACATCGAATATTCCTAACATTATCCAAATCTAGAATGAAAAAAATGCTACGCCAGTCATAAATAATATAAAGGAATGGGTTCAAAGTCCATGGACAAAAGATGGTTATATTTTGATCGTTCATTTGATTATGTTTTGCAAATTTTCTAAAACGTTTGATTTATTGTTGCTCACACAGGAAGTTTGTGTCTAATTGGGTTCACCCAGAAAAATTCAACATTGCATCCTTAACATTTTAAAATATCAAAGAAAGGCTATGAGTATTTATTTATTTCTATCTATATTATCAATACTTAATAGATGGATTGAGAGAGTTAAGAAACTCTATTTACAGCTACATCAGCATCTCTCATCAACATGTAACCGTTTCAATGGAGTGGTATTCAGTTACAGAGCGAGGAATCATGTCCTGAATGTGGTTGTTTATACTGATAGTATCAGTTTTAGTAACAAGGATTGGCATCTCACACAATCAGTTGAGATCTTTAGAATTTTCTAATATGTTTAGATTATCTAAAACTTCTCTAAAGAAAGTTACTATATCTATAACTACTCTAAAGGAATTTACTAAATTAAAAAACTATGTGAAAAAACAATTTTCACCAGTTATTAGCTCATGAGGAAAAGTACCTACACCTTTTCAGCAAAAGCTTGAGCAGCTGCACGCCTAAAAGTTGTATGCTCTTATTTGTTTTAGAATAATTTCTTACATCCTATCCAAAGGTTTTAATACAAAAGAAAAGAAATAATAATGAATTTTTATTTATTTATTAGTTTTTATAACTATCCCCCTTAAAACGTGAATCATTAAGGCAAGCATCGTACGTGATGAAAAAGACAGGCCCTGGCCAACACCTCCTAAAGATATGTCCTGGGCCAACATCACCTCAACTCAAAGCCTGAGTGCAGTACAACCGAATTAGTGCTTTCCTAATCGATAACTAAGCGCTAAGTCAAAAAAAAAAAAACACTTCCCATATTCATCAGTTAACCGCTAATATATGCTTAACTGTCTAACTACAAAGTAATGAAATACTCTTTACGCCAGTCCTTCGAAAAACAAAACTGTGCTTTATTCTTCTGAGTACAGATCCTAATCATACATATTTCTCAGATCGACAACTTTATATTGGTTTTCAACAAGGTCATTATTTTTAACTTTTCTCATTACAACCCTTATTATCGGCGTAGGACTCCATTATTCTTTATGTAAAATTGGCATTATCTTTAAGCTCTAAATCCTTAATGCACTACATACTACCTTTTCTTCTGTTGATTCTGGTTCTTTATACACAGTCTTTGGGAAAGTCTAAGACGGCCTTTTCGCACAGTTTCGTTCGAAACAAAAAAAATTATATTAAAATTTTCCTTAATATATAATGTTCAAAAACACAAAAAAATTGTTAACATATCTGTAAATCATTTAAAAGTTCACTCATAAATTAGACAAGCATGCGACTTTCATTTAGAATTACAAAACGTCTCAATGACATTAAAAGGTTACGTCATCCTTATTACACTCCAGGTAGGGATTAAATCTAATTCTTAAATATTTATGGCTTAAATCGTGTCTTTTTAAAGTTTATCTTCTATTTCGATAGGTGTTTGTCTTCTCGTTCCTTAGGTTAGCGCAGAGTCACAACTTAGTCAGCTACTAGACTTTTCGTTCTGGGGAAAGGTAAGTCGACGGAGGAGACAGGTAAGCCAGAGGAGGGGGAGGACATTTACTTTGGTATCTGGTTAATAATATTATTATAGGTTAGGACCGCCGATCAACTACCTACTTCTTAATTCCATCTTTTCAGAGAATCGTCGAATGGATTTTGGTGGAGTTTCGTCGAACGGGACTCTCATCAAGGTTTTCATCAACATCGCCGAATTGCTGCGATGTGCCTGGCATCTTTGTTAGATTCCTGCCCTTCCAAATTTTTCTGCGCTGGTATTGTGGGCTGGATATCTGTACACCTATTCAAAACCAAGAAGACACAGGGCAGAATGTTTTCCATCATAAAGTTTATGGCCCAAAATGACTACCACCTTACCGGATTTCCAATTAATGTTCATCGTTTTGTTAAATGATCAACTTGTAGGGGCTCTGATTGCAATCCTCCATTGAGTCTCCTTCTCATTTTCTCCTAGCCTACGAGCCTAATTCCTGAGAGAGGGTTGTCTTACTAACTCACTTTTGTTATTTTCCAGCAGAATAGCGACACAATTTAAATTTCTACATGGTTAGAAGCTCCCAGCTTTGGATGGGTTCGCGAAAACCTGTTGATCCCTTTATTATTTAGGATCTCTTATGTTAAGGAAGATTGGGCTGAACAGAAGCAGTCCTTCTTCGCGTTCGGCGCCATTCGCCTATTCCATCTCAGCCAAAGTACAGTAGCGCTCAAAAAATAATACACTTTCATGTTTATTGTTATAATACTTTCAAAAATTAAGAACATATAACTAAATTTTGTATATATATTATCTATATAAATATACAAAAGAAAAACTAGAAATAAGGTCACTGGTTTTTGTGTTTGCAGGGACACCATTAAACTGCCAAAATACAAAAATCATAAAATAGTACACACACAAAAAAAATCCCAAAAATGAAGTAAATACAATGAAAAAAAAGTTAGCAGATCAATATTTTGTTGCAAAACCTTTTGCATCAATAACAGCTTTGTAGCGGGCTGGCATTGAATCAAGTAGTTTAGTGATTTTGGCCATTGGAATCTTTTCCCATTCTTTTCGTAAAATTTCAAATTTTTCCAGTGAATTTCGTGCTTTCTGTGACCTGCAGCTGCGGTCTAATTCTTCCCACATATGCTCAATAGGATTTCGTATCTTCTTTGACTTGAACCAGTCTTTGATCGCACAAGCGGTATGTTTGGAATCATTGTCTTGCTGATAAATCCATCCACGAGGCATATTTGCTTTGGCAAAAGGAAGCATATGTTGCTCTAAGATATTCTTATATACTATTTTGTCCATTATTCCATTGATCTTTATCAGCGGGCCTACCCCTTTATGACTGAAACAACCCCATACCATAGTGGATCCTCCACTATGTTTAATGGTTGGTAATTGGTATTTTGGATCAAATCTATGGTTTGCTGGACGGCGTACGTACTGGATACCATCAGATCCGAATAGTAAAAACTTCGATTCATCACTAAAAAGCACTTTATTCCATTTTTTGGATGTCCACTTCAAATGATCTTTGGCAAATTTGAGGTAGGCTATCCGGTTCTTCTTGGAGATCAAAGGTTTTTTCACGGGACATCTGCCAAAGAAATCTGCATCCCTCAGACATCTTTTCGTGGTACTTACACTATGTTAACATTATGGAAGGTTGCCATTCCGTTATTAAGGTCAACTGCAGTTTTCTTCGGGTCAGCCTTAGACAGCCGTATCATGACTTTATCTTCTCGTGGAGTTGCTGATTTTGGTCGGCCGACCCTGGCATACGAGTTACATATCCTTGCGTGCAATAACGCTGAAAAATTCTTGCCACCGTGGACTTTGGAACTTGAAATTACTCCGAAACTGGGGTGTACGAGTTGCCATTGTTGATTGCATCTATAATGTGCTTTTTCATTGAAGATGGCAGATGAACTCGAAGCGACATGTTAAATATTGTCAGCAACAGCAAAATGTCAACATCAATATAGAGAATATGAGAAAAATCTACATAAAAGTCAGTGTGTACTATTTTATGAACTCACCTCTATCAATAATGGATGAGTCTTCAAATACTAATTAACTCTAAAGAGTTTGAATTTCTTTCAATATTCAAATATTTATGCAGTCGATATACTATTACAAATTCTTTAATTAAAATTCAATACTTTAGAAGTTATAATGATAAAACATAAAGTGTACTATTTTTTGAGCGCTACTGTATATTTATATCTTCTTTCCTCATCGCCAAAGAGGAGAAAAAAAAATTACATGTCCTCTAACAAAGCTAACAAGGTTCGCACATCACGAGTCCATTGTCTTCAAACAACAATTACTTGTATTTTCTCCTTGGTTTAATTAAACAATGCATTTTGCGTCTTGAACAATATCTGTACTTAGTTTTTATATTTTTTTGTGTAACCAATTCCTTTTAATCGTATTTTATTTAATTTCTTATATTCATTTCTGCAGCTTGAAGAATACCCACTTCCAAATCAGGACACCTCAGATTCTCAGGGTTGTCAGTCAATATAACGAACTTGCGTACCCTGTAGGTCATCGTCATGACCTACTGGAAAAGCTCATTAAAAAAAAAAAACACAACAAAAATTCCGCGCGCGTTCGAAAATTTTGTGGGTGTTACAACATCATCATGCAATGACATAATTGTTGATAGAAATGCGATTAAACATTAACCTCGTCTGATGATATAACAATGTATGACTTTTTTGCGCTCATACCTTATCTTTAGAAGGTGTTGTCGTGGCACGGAAAAGTCACCTCATCTTCTTAGTCGAAGCAACAATGTAACCTTCTTTGTTTCTAACAAACCAAAAAACAATGACTGCTAAAATCCTTCATTGTTGCTTGGACTAAGATGCTCAGATGACTTTTCAAAGCCAGGGCGTGTCTTTTCAACACCTCCTAGAAAGAAAGACCGTGCACTGAAAATTCATACATTGTTACATGATCATAAGAAGTCATAATTTACAACACCTCCTAAAAAGAAAGCCTATGCACTGAAAATTCATACATTGTTTCATCATCAGAAAAAGACATTGTTAACCTTATTTGACAAATAATAAGCCCTGAATTATGATTTCTCATGATCATGTTGTGACGTCCATTTTGGCATCACAATCCTTGCTTCGGTTCCCCCTCTTCCTTTTTTTTCTCGTCATGTTGTCTTGGCCGAGATGTCTGATGTCCCGTTGACATCAATTATAGGTGGTCCTCCATTGTGGAGAGAAGGAATCAATAGACGAGAACAACAATGTCTTTAACAAAGGGAATTTAGTGCATGAGTTTCACATCGTTAAGAAGAAAAGCGTATTAAGATGTAATAAAAAAGCTTTTTTTTTAGAACGACGGCAGCCATAAAGCGAGGGAGATTGGCCTCGTTTAATGGTCTACCGAAATACGATTTTATCCTCTACTTGTTCCGTCTCTCGCTCGGCAATGTCATGTAAACCTATAAAGATAAAGACGATGATTAATTCAATGACATGAAATGAACGCCGATGCCGAACTCCGGCGAAATGGAGTTGGCATAAGAATGCTGACGACTGATGTGTCCTTACCAATAACGGAAAACTGCCAAATCTCAAGATTTTTCGGTAGTAAGCCCAGTATTCGGGCCATAGACTTGAAAACTGCTTTTCTTGATTATCTTTATTCCTTTTCCTTACAGAGTGATCAAACTTGTGGCTGCGAGATTAGACTCTCAAGGAGACTCCGCATCAGCCCGCTCCATTCCGATGGTTACCCTGCATCAGTTCAACCCCTGCTTATTTTACCCATTACAGACAATCTTTTCTTTTTTTCTGACGCAAAAATATTAATATTTTTATATATTCATTTTTTTTTCTTCTTACAAGGTACATATTTTGACGTTATAGCCATGAAAACTCTTTTATTAGGTTCAACGTGGATCGATGTCGATAGTTGGGATAGACACTAGGGTCTAAAGTTCAGTTAAAAGAGATCTACCATGGACAGGAACCCCTGTTCAAGACCCCATTAACGTCGCACCAGCATCTGGTGGAGGCGGCAGACAGGAGGAAAATTTGCGTATTAGAGACGAAGAAGACCCTGACCCTACAAACCTAATGATTGCGGTGCTTTATATGAAAAGGTGCCTACTACTCGTTCTACTCAATGAAGGAGCTTTAAGAGAGATTGCGGGACGACTGCGGATCCCGTTTCGACCAGATGTAGACCTCAGGAGAACGATTCGTGCTAAATTAAATGATATCCGAGCAGGTACCATTATCCACCTTGACACTGCCGGTTGGGAAACCGTCAATCTTGAGAATTTCCTGGATACCATCTTCTCACCGCTGGCGTAGAAGGATGCACGTTTAAAAATATGGCAAGGAATTTCGATTGACAAGCCAATGTGGTAGAGACTCTGGTAGAGGAGCACTGAGAAGACCTTCACTGATTTCGACAGAGGATTCAATTATATCTGTTTGACGTGTATACAGATATTTATGACTTCTTAGCATTATTTGAAGAGCAAGCGAGATCACAAGCTATCCCTATCGGGTCGTGGCAAAGAATATTCCCGACGATGGAAGAAAACCACTTGAAAACCTGGATAAGCAATTGCTAGCGAGAACTGACACCTGGGATACTGCCAAAGACTAAAGAAACTCCCCAAAACACCTCGAAAACCAGAGATAAATAAAAACCTAGAACTGTTGCGGATGACAGTGGTGTTCGGATTAGATGTCACGGTTGCAGGCGGCCCAACACCCTATTCAGGAACTGCCCCTGCAGTTTCCAAAAACCTGGAGAAGAAACGTCGGTACCTAGGGACTGCTGGGTGCTCAACGTTTACAATAAAACACGGACCTTAGGCTTATAAATGGAAATACTTAGACTTACCTCAATCTGAAAGACTGAATTGATTTTTTTTTACTCGACACCCATGATTGGGAATTGCTTTTTTTTGTTATGCGCCTGCGGCCGGGGTTAATGTTTCCTTCCCCTGATAATATTAAAAGGGAAACCCGCGCTCTCCTCGTTGTGTTCATCATCGAATTGGGCTTGCTCGACACTATACACTGAAAAGAAAGTCAACTCCGATTAGAACCTGTACCAAAGGTCTTTCGTCCAGTGGCGGAGGACTGAAACATCCATTTTGGCGTTACAAGCCGTGCTTTGGTTCCCCCTCCTCCTTTTTTTCCTCGTCATGTTGTCTTGGCTGAGATGTCTGATATCCCGTTGACGTCAATTATAGATGGTCCTTCATTGTGAAGAGAAGAAAACAATAGACGAGAACAACATTGTCCTTAACAAAGGGAATTTAGTGTATGAGCTTCACATCGTTAAGAAGAAAGACATATTAAGATGTAATAAAAAAGAAGTTTTTTTTTTTGTTAGAACGACGGCAGCCATCAAGCGAGTCAGGCGGAGAGAGGAGATCGGCCTCGAAGAATGGTCTACCAAAAGACGATTTCGTCCTCTATTCGTTCCGTCTCTCGCTCGGCGATATCATGAAAACCTACAAAGATGAAGACGATAATTAATTCAATGACATGAAACGAACACCAATGCCGAACTCCGGTGAAATGGAGTTGGCATAAGAATGCTGATGACTGATGTGTCCTTACCAATAACGGAAAAGCGCCAAATCAAGATTTTTCGGTACTAAGCCCAGTATTCGGGCCACAGACTTGAAAACTGCTTTTCTTGATTTTGTTCATTCCTTTTCCTTACAGAGTGATCAAAATTGTGGCTGCGAGGTTAGACTCTCAAGGAGCCTCCATATCAGCCTCCTCCATTCCGATGGTTACCCCGTTCCATTGTGGAGACACGCACCGGTGGAAAACCGTAATGATGGGAAAAAGACACAACGGGTTTCGTAAGATGTGGTTCTAGTTTTAGCACAGTAAACCCAACTAACCTGCCCAAACTCCTGTCTCCATTTCGGATTTGGGTCTTACCCTTTCCTACCTGTTGTTTGTAGCTTAGTATTTGTGTTTCCTTTCCCTCCTTTCTGTTGCTCAATTTCTTCTTCTTCGAAGTTTTAAAGAAATTTATAAAGAGACCATAATGAGTCATCGCGATTCCCACAACCCTATGACTATTTACCTGTAAACAGATATAAATGTGGAAAGAAAAAAGAGGAAAAGATTAATAATGCGCATGAATGTACTCCGGTACGAATCGGATTAAAACAACCCATTAAGAACTCACCTAGGAATTGTTATAAGCTAGAAGAAAAGAGACAAGATAAACGTTAGTTATTCGATTTAGACAATAGCATACGTGACAAAAGGTATTGTGTTGAGAAAAGATTAAGTAGACATGTTCTTGAGACCTACCTGTGACTTCCAAAGTATGTCCTATCTGGATCTGAAAAATACAGAGAATTCAAATGCATGGTGAAGTTTTTATAAGACGAATGCAAAACCAAAAGAAAGACTATTTATCTGTTTTAGCTAATACATACATAGTGTAATCTCGTGGATTTTTTGAATTTTGACTTTTTAGTTTCCTTTTAATGTTGTTGAAGTAATTTTTTAAACCATACATATAAAAAAACTATTTTTTTCTTCTCTGAACACCCGGTGGCGACATGGCCTGAAGATAATAATGTTTTGTAAAGTATATTTTTGGATGCGCAGAAGCGCTCACGACGTACTCTTTTGATGAAACGTCTCCATACAGTTCTCGCCTGAAAGGTTCTTTTCGGAGGTTGCAAGTTTGAACCTGTTCAGGATGACCCACCTAGTCCTTCTTCATAGATAATTAAAAATACAAATGATTAGAAATCCGTAAACTTTTGGATACCAAACCCGTAAGGAAGGGTGCCATTTGGGTTCACGTCACTACATAAAATCAAAGGATGCCTAGCTTTCGGATTAGAGAGAATTTTCTGAAACCCCACGGTCGTGGAGGTTTCTTGTGTCACACTCATTTATCTTAACCTCACTCCCATTATAATCTTGATAAGGAAAGATTTTTACTGATATTTTTGCGTCAGACACAAGTCTGCCCGTGCATATTTGATTTTATGACCCTGATGATGACGAAATCACTATACTACGTCCTCTGAAGCAGATTAAAGGGAGGTCACCTTAATTACTTTTAGACATGATGTAAGATAATTTATTTGGCTAGAATACCTCATTGCTAATGTCAACTGTACCTTTTCCTTTACAGTTTGTTCTCCCCCAGAAGATCTCTGTACGGGAAAGTCCTCTGGAACTCGTCAGTTCAACCCCTGCTTTTTTACCGTTACAATGTAACAATGTATGAATTTTCATTGCACGGGCTTTCTTTCTAGGAGATCTTGTAATTTATGGCTTATTATTGTTAGAAATACGATTAACAATGCCTTTTTATGATGATGTAACAATGTATGAATTCTTAGTGCACAGCTTTCTTTTTAGGATGTGTTGGTCATTTTCGTCGGCTGCAGCATGTATTAATTTCATAACCACTGTTGACGCAAACACCACAAGCTGATTGTTCGCACATGCAAGGAAACAAATATAAACAAAGTCTATTTCATATAGCATTTATATAAAATTAGCAACGGTGGACTTTATCACAATAAAGAAAAAATCTAACACTGGGTTATTTCCCGAATATACAATCGGGTGGGTTCGCTTCTAGTATAGATACAAAGATTATTAATTACTATGTTTTTGAGAGACTTATCTCCAGTTTTAGATTTTTTTCCATCATTGTGGTAGTATTACAAGACTGTGTGTCAAATTTTAACTTTATAGCTTATTTCTAAGTTCCTTTTAAAACTGGACAAACATACTTACATTGCCTTTGATATATATAGATTTTATGAAAAAAGATTTTAAATAGAAATATATAAATAATTATGGCAGTGCTGTTTTAATTTATTAATTTCTAAATTTAAAATTGCAAAATATGTGATGTCACACGAGGGGAGGGAGGGTCACACAAATGTGACCATCTGTTACAAAGACGGCGGAAAGGTCCAAAAATCATGAAATTCGTGTGATGTAATTTATGGATGGCCCCATATTAAAAAAAGTTTGCAATAATATATTTCACAACACAGATACGTTATTATACGATTAATGAATCTGATGTGATGAAATTTTATTTCATTATCACAAGATAATAAAATAATGAGAATTTGAGTATCTACTTTTTTTTTTATCTATTACAAACTTTTATTAGACAGGAACTTTTTAAAAAAATAATATCCCCAGAAAAAACGGTAATACAATTTTAAATTCCAGTTTGATTGTTTTTAGCAGATACTATCCCACTGACAATCGTGATAATAAATATTATCAAAAATGTGAGCAGGATTTTTCCGAAGTGCTATGGCAACCAAAGTGTTTCTCATAACTTTTTATAACTTATAAAAAAGAATAAATGTTTACAACAGAATTTGTGGGATTCAATTTCATTTCTTATTCATCTCCTTCTTCCATAGCCTTATCCCATATCTTTGGTAAGACACATACAATTCTGCTTTGTGAATTCTGATGAAAAAACTTTCAGATTACAAATTTGATATCTTAAAATGAATGGATGCTCAAATTGAATTTAAAAATTTCAAATTTTAACCTCAATGAAGTTTAAAATTTGTTCCAAACATCTTGCTATATGAATTATTGATCTAAGGAGTTGAAATGATTAATTTAAATTTAAATGAGTTCAGTCTCCTTTTAATGGGGAAAATCGTAAAATTAATAAAAAAAAAAAAATTAAAAATTTCATCTTCAAAATTTTATCTGTATTTCAAAACCAACACTTCCTTCAAGATTATCGTATTCCCCTATCAACATTATCTTCACAAGACTTCATCTACATCCTCAATAGACTGGGTTTATTTCTACTATCAACAACATCTGCAATAGACTACATCCTTTGAGTTTTCTTCCATCTCACAAGTTCCTTCATCGTTTTTCAAGATTGGTGACTTTATTTATTATTAATTTTTGTTTTTATTAATTTTATGATTTTCCCCATTAAAAGGAGACTGATCTCATTTAAATTTAAATTAATCTTGCTCATATGTTGGAATAAATGAAAAATGCATTTTGAAGCATAAAATTTTTGGGTGTGTGGGAGGGATTAATGGGGGTTAATGGGGTGAGGGAGGAAGAATGGGGTAGGGAGAATGGAGTGGGGGAGGGGGTGAGGTGGGGGTGGGTGGGGGTGCATTATGGGAAGGATGAGGGGATAGGATGGGGTGTGTGAGGCAGGTTTGGGGTGGGGGTGAGGGCAGGTGAGATGTGTGAGGGATGGGGGGTGAGGGTGGGGGGTTAATTATATACAATAAACATAAAATACAGAAATTATTTTTCTCAAATTTAATAAAACTTTTTTTATAAAACCCCTAAGGGAAAATTCTTTTTAACTCAGAAAACAGACTAAAGTTAAATTTTTTTTCAATGGAGGGCACAGTGATGCGTTTGGCAGCTGGTCACATTATCAAACCGAAACCAAAACAGGAAGCTGGACGACTCCATCTTGGAAAACATCACTTCTGGTCATGTGACCAGAAGTGATGTCACAAATTGCAATGTCACAAAATGATAGTCACGTGACCTGATAGCACCAAACAGAGTGGAAGTGGACAGGAAATGGCAGCCATCTTTGAGCAAAGCTGTGCTAGAATGGCCTTTTTTTACACTACTGTATCAGAAATAAAATAAAACAAAAGAAATGCAAATACCCACTGAGGAAAAAAAGTTATTAAAAAGTCATTTTAATTGTATTTCTACCAATAATAAGCACTAAATTATGATTTTTTGTAGCCCATGAAAAAGACAGGCCCTGGCCAACACCACCTAAAGAGAAAACCTGAGTGCAGAAACGTCATACATTGTTAAAACGTCATAGGTACTCATGTTTAATCGCATTTCTACCAATAAACAGCCCTAAATTTTCACTAGGTATGATGATGTAACAATGTATGAAATTTTCCTACTCAGGCTTGGAGTAGAGTTGGTGTTGCCCTGGCACGGAAGAGTCACCTGGCCATCATACTTTGTCCTTTGTTAATCGGTAAAAAAATAAAGCCGTAAATTTATGATTAAATTTCTACCAAAAATAAGCCGTAAATTAGGTCGACTTATGATTATGTAAATGTATGACATTTCAGTGCCGAGGCTTTCTTTATAGGAGGTGTTAGCCAGGGCCTGTCTTTCTCGTGGGCTGCGTGATTTTTTATGATGTAACAATGTATGACGTTTCTGTGCGAGGCCTTCTCTCTAGGATGTGTTGGCCTGCCGTAACTACCAAGAGAGAAGGCCTCCACAAGGAATCGTAATACATTGATAGATAGGGCAAATTTCGGGCTGATTATTGGTAGAAATATGAATAACAATGCCTTATCTATGTTGCCGTAACAATGTCTTACGTTTCTTTGAGGAGGCCTTCTCTCTCGGAGGAAATGGCCTGTCCAACACTTCCTAGAGAGAAGGCCTGTGGACAAAAGGTGTATACATTGTTACATAATCATAATCAAGCGGCCAAATTTAGGGCTTATTATTGGTAGAAATACGATTAACAATAACCAGTTGATGATGTAACAATGTAAACATTGTTGTCCGCAGGCCTTCTCTCTACGAGGTGTTGGCCCAGGCATGAAGTCTTTTATTATTACATATCTGTTTTACTGCATAATTTCCATTGTTGCTTTTGGTATTTCTCTATTTTGCCATGGCACTGTTTAACCTCCCTCTCTGATTGTTTCCAACAATTATAGTTGGCTCGGATTCTTTGTTTTCTTGATTAAATTTTGGAATATCTTAAAAATAAACACAAGAAAACTTAGAATTAATACAGTAAAAATTCATAATGAAAATTCGAAAATTTTTTTTTTAAATGGTCACAATGGATGGACCTTATCAAGTATGCCATTGCTAGGCTAGTCTAAATAATGTCTTAGTCACGTAATGTTACTTTAGATTTACACTTGATGTAGTTCCAATTCCCACTCTGCTCTCGATGTCTTGAAGCAAAACTTGGCCATTCATCACTTGTGTAGTCTAGTGGTCGCCGATTCTTCTATTGATAAGCTCACCATTTGCTGAATACAACACAGAGCTAAAGGAGTGCTTCCTCTGTCGACTTTCCACTCTTTTTCAATAGTCTGCTAACTCTTTATTATGTCCAGTTACTGAACATTTTTAAAGATTTTTCAAGAAATTGTTAAGTACTAAGAACTCTCTTTTCTAAAAAAAGCCTGAATAACAGGAATTCTACGCATTATTACAAATTGAAAGTTATGTATATTGCACAAACTTTTTCTTTCATTGTAGGTCATGAGATATTGTTGATCCCTGCCTTATGTTGGTGCTTTGCGTGTTGACACCATTGTTGACATCTTTTGTTTCACAAACTTTTCCTTGCATTGTTGGTCATGCGATATTTCTCATTAATATGCCCAGCCATAACCATGAATATCGATTTTTTATCGATAATTATTATTTTTCCGAAATCTGAGGTAGACAGTGACCTTCCTCATGCTTTAAAGGCCAAGTATGCAAAATTCCATCATAATCGGAATAAAGCTGTAGATTTGTAATAAAAAAACAAACACACAAACAAACATCCTTCTTTATATATATACAGAAAATTGTTGCTTTAACTTCGGTGGTGAGGTGACTATTCAATGATGATAAAAATAAACTGAATAAGTAAATTTCATTAAGCAAATTTAGGTTTCTTTTTATTTGCTATTTAACTCCCTTTTAAAGTAAAAGATCTTATGCAAAACATTTTAGTACGTTATTTTTTATGTTGTATTTTGTTTGTTAGTTGGTAAAAAAGGGAGTTTAAACAGCACCATGGCAAAATTAAGAAATGCTAATAGCAATAATGGATATTATCTTCTTCTATCTATCTATATATATAAAGAAGGATGTTTGTGGGTCTGTTTGTTTGTTTGTATGTTTTTTATACAAATCTACAGTTTTATTCCGATCTTGATGAAATTTC
>JAHWFO010037451.1:0-22980 GCA_023313115.1 Rhysida immarginata
GTTATGCGTTGTCATGTTCACAAATAAAATACTTGAATGAAACGAGAGACCCACAAAAAAAGAAGCCAGAAACCGAATGGCGGAGTTTCAAATCGTCCGTTCGAATTCCATTAAAGTCGACTGATTACCAGCGCACTAGGAAGAGGGAAAAAAGTTAATTCAATTAAGGAGAAAGGAACAAAAATCATGGAATCCTTCCTTGACTCCAGAGGGAAAGGATTAATTTGTCTCGGAGAATTGCCTCAAAATTAAACTTTTTTCTCTCGTCTTGTTTCTCTCTTAATCCTTCATTAAATTTCTTCCCCGTTAATTCTCTATCCTTTTCTCTTTCTGTCGTCATCAGAGTCGACGCCTATACCCCACTTTCCACAGCCTCCTCCTCCCTGCCTCCCGAAATCATCTTCTGGGACTTTCCAGTCTAATGAAAATAAATTTTTCCTCGAGCTGTTTCTCCACGCATCTCGCTCTCCTAAATGATTTCCATTTGTCACATTAAAGAGGAGCGCCAAAGTAAACGTCACCGGAAAGGAACCCGCAACATTCAATTACAATGGAAAAAAGGAAAAACAAACGACGGGACATTAGTTCCAAATGGAAAGATTCTCTCAAGTCAAAGTTTTCTTCTTTTAAGACTAAAAACTGCATTATATTCTCACTTAGTTGGCGTTTCAAATGGGATATTTCTAATATTCAGTGATACTACTATGGCAATAATTTTATGTCGGTTTTAAATTTAATACACACACTGACCAATAAATTAGGAACTTCTATGAAACATATGTAAAATAAAAGTAAAAGAAAAAATAAAAATTCAATAATTCAAAAAATGTAGACAGTAATACAGGGGATTTTTTTATAACGAAACATTTTATTTTCAAAGTAGTTACATTTTCCACCGACGGGTGATGCTTCTATTTTATCAGCCTTTTATACACAAATTTGCACCTTTCACAACACAGCTAAGATTACAAATGTTCAATGTGACGTGCTGGCCGTCATTCATGACGGTGACCGTCAGACGTGGCACGACACTCCGCACAGCATCGAAGAGAGGTCCAGCTGTAATTCCTGTCATATGATTGCGAATAGCTTCTTTCAACATGGCCAATAAAGTCGGCCAACCTCTATACAACTGTGCCTTCAAGTATGCGATGCACATAACCTTACACATAACCAAAAGCGATAAGGTGTAAGGTCTGTGACCTTGATGGCTATTCAGATGGACAATGTTCGCAATCTCGCACCGTTTCAGGAGGAGCAGCCTGCTATATCGCCATTTGTCAGCGACAAATATAACTATTCTGGCAATAACATTTTTCGTTATTAAAAAATCCTATGTCTTACTGTGAAACTAACCATAAAACTTGATCAGCATGAAGAAAAAGGACCTACCAACCTATAACGAATTGGAAAAGGGCCTCGTTGTTGGCGCTTGACTAACTAGAGCCACGACTGAAACAACGAAGCAGCTGATTGGATTCTCGAACAGGGATATTCTTGAAAAAGGGGTAACTCTATCTCAAAGATAATCAATCATGAGCGAGACCGCCCTTGTACGGAGAAACAGGACATCCATTGTGCAACAATTGACAAACGATTATAACCAAGGCTGTTCCCGACCATAATTGGCAGAATTCTATTCATGGAAGCTCGGGAGCGTTCTACGGAGTATTCGAACATTGTTACCGAGATGACATGAACATTGTTTTCGACTAAGTTTATCCTGCAATGTGGCATTTTTATCCTCATGTGACGGCTTTATGGGCGACAATGCTACAGTTCATTGGTTGGTTCAGCAATGAATACGAAGTTCACTTCCGTCACTAACTTGATCCCATAGAGAATGTTTGTTCCAACATGTCCGACAGCAAGATCCTCTTCCAACAAATCTGCTAAGAGAACTAAGAATGCCTGGTGAACGCTTGGTCTTCCAGTGACTTACAAGTGCTTCAACGTCTTATGCCAACCTGCGTAAATACAGTAATTCGGGCCAAAGGGAGATCCAATAAAATATTAAACAATTGTTCCTAATTCATAATTGGCCAGTGTGCGTAAAACCAACAGGAAACTTAATAATCACAAATATGTACTTTAAATAACATATAATAATCATAATGATGCTGCTGCTGATGATGATGGTGACGACGACGGTGAAGATAACTCGAAAAATTTTCTGAAAACTCGAAGGAGTTAATGATGTTTTTATGCATTAAGCGTGTGTAACCATAAAGGATTTTAATCAAAATATGTTAATGAATTGCTTCAAAAAATAATTTTTCAATTTAATTAGAAATTTTAATAAGAGATGTCGTTGATTTCGGATTCTAAACCAAGCAACCTCACCTTCAGGATTTAGTAATTATTGAGTTTCAAATTCCATTAAAAGTGACCGTATCAGATCAATTCGGACATGTTCACCTAAGACCATGCTATTTCGTTAGTAAGCTATTTACGGTTCGATCCTGGTATACAGCGGATCCTGTTAAAAAGAAAACGATGCACGAGGTATCTAAGTAAACATGTAGGGGGAAAAAAGAAAAAGAAGAAACCATCCCGTTTCCTTTAAGTCGGTTCCTCTTATTAGATATGATTTGCTAAGCCTCCTAAACCTCTTATCTTCTTGTTGTTTTTCTTCTTCTTCGCCACGGATCCACTTAGGGCGGCGGATGAAATTTCCTCGGGATCATCATGGCCGCTGCCCCCGCGAATACCATCTTTCAAACGTTGATGAGTTTTTGATAAAAACCCTCCACCCCTCAAGAGCCTCCCCAGACCAATAAATATTTCATCCGGAAGTAGTTCATGAATTTCAAACGAGAACCTCTATCGTCGTAAAAAACAAGAAAAAAAAGCTCCTATTCCTTGCTCCCCTTATCCCTTCAGCCGTTCAAGTAGAGCGAACTGGAAAGAACTTCTCAATTAGGAAGACTCAAAATTTTTGGAGCTTTTTTTTAAACCATATTTATACTACTTGTTATTTTTAAGAATAAAAGAATTTTTAATAATAAACCTAACGTTAAATTCTGAAGATGAACCACGTTTGAGGTTAGAAAAGACAGTTACACAGAATATCTAGTTATTTTCCAATTGCACATCGTCCAGTGGATTTATTACTTTCATTCATGACCAACACCTCCCCTACGATTGTCTACAACTCCATTGCAGAAAAACAGAATCCTTTTTTATTATGAACTTGTAACGTGATTTCCATGCTTATTTCACCACCAAATCACACGAAAAGCAAAACAACATCTACAAGCGCAAAACTAGAATGTGAATTGTTGAAAAAATATTAGCTGTTTATTAATTATTTAATCGGAATTAATTGGCTGTTGCAAAATATTAGAATAAGCTGCTATCCGTTGCAAAAAAAATAAAATAGTTGATATGAACACTCAAAATTAGCAATGTTAACACATTGTTGTGTTGCCTTTTACACTTATCACAGCCTGCATACGACATGGCATATTGTTAACAAGCTGAAAACACGTTTGTCTTGAAATTGACGCCCAGATATGTCGGATTGCAGACACAAGTTCTTTTCTAGTGCTGGGAACATGCACGGATAGGTTTTTTTCTTCATCCACAGGATCTTCATGATCCACAGTCTATGTCTAAAAGGGGTAACTGTGGCTCAAAGTTAGTCAATCATGAGCAAGACCGATGTGCTTTGAGAAACAGGACATCCATCATGCAACAACTGACAAACGATTTTTAACCAAGGCTGTTCCGACCTATATCTAGTGAATCATGCGCCGAGAATTGATAGGGAGCCAAATCGGCAGCCCATCCCCAAAAGATTTCTGCAAAGAACAGGAAAGTTCCTATACAACTGGGTAGAACGTCGTGACTATAAACGTGAAGACTGTAAAAAGTTTTTGTGGCCCGACCAATCACGATAGAAGGCCGAGACTGCCATTCGGGCCTTCAATAAAATATTAAACAGATGTTTCTTGGCTCGTATCTACGAGGCCTGTCCGAAAAGTATCCGGATTGAGGCTACAAAAAAAGTAGAAATCGCTGCACCTTTTTCTTGTCCGGATCGTGTGACGACATTTCTGCTGATGACGTAATGAAATTTGCAGCTTTTAAGAGTGCCACGTGCAATTGTTGTAACACGCTAAAGCAAAACGTTTCTCTTTTCTCGTCGCATGGTGAAAATGACAGAAAACATTCCATCAAACTTTGTTTTGAAATCGGTAAAACCGCAACAGAGTGTTATGAATTGCTAAAACTAGCATGATGCAGTTCGACGGAAACGGCCAACAATGTAGGCTTTTGGAGATTGGATGCTGCACCACGACAACGCTCCAACACTCACATCGCACATGGTGCAGCTGTAACGGGCAAAATTAGGCTGTAGCTGAACTGATGGGTCCATGAGGCGCTTCCCGTACAGAGATCTTCTGGAGGGAGAAGTAAACTGCAAAAGAAAAACCACAATTAGCATTAACGAAGAGACACTTCAGACCCAAGAATAATCTTATTAATATTCAAAAATGACGACGAGACTTCCCTTCAATTCGCTTCGGTAGATGAGGAGGAATCACCACGTCATTGCCCTGGAAAAAGGAAGATTAAGTCTACATCGACAACCTTGCGTCTGACGCAAAAATAACCGGGACTTTATTTCTGAGAAAAGTTTATGTCATACAGAAGTTCAAGCACATCCAACACATTTAATTCTCTTTTTACGTTTTCTTTATCGCCTCCGGGCGTTCAGAGAAACAAAAAAAATGATAAATCTGATTATATTTCAATAACATTCAAACTAGGAAATTATTCAAAGCAACCAATAAACTCATTTGCTTAAGCAAAAAGGAGGGTAAAGATCAAAGGTTCAGGTAAGTGTTACATTTTTCTTAAAATTCAATCAATTTAAGTTCGAGTTGTATCGTTCAATGATGTTTTCTTCTTTCAGGGTTACTTCAACGTGGACTGGGATTCTCGGTAAGTTTGCGAGTTATTCTAACATTTTAAGTTTTTTTTTTTCATCAAGAAATTAATAAAAGATTTCTCATCTATCTCATTTATTCAAAGCGTATTAACGTTCTTTCGTTATTTTCCCATTATTTTTCTAGTCGACGTCAACACTTAGGTAAGTTATTTTCTTTATTTCGTTTATTCCTTTTGTATAGGCACTTAAAAATCAAATTTAACGAGTTTCTTCTTACAAGTTTCCATTGGCAGTTTCTTTAATCAACCAGTTTCTCCATAAGTCTTATTTTACTTTGAGTTAAGTTATTAATGTTAACGTTTATTTTTTACAGGTTAGATGATTCTTTTACTTTAGTAGGTATCAAAGATTAACTTGCGAAGTTTTTTTTTTAACATGGGGTCGCGCAAGCAAGTAAGGAGGGGGGGGGGCTAATATCTACCTAATAATAATGGAAGGGACAGGGGGGGGGGTCTAGAAATTTTGGCGTCGACTACAAAGGTCATTTTGCGCCTTTTACACAATTTATAACAGTACGCAGCCCGGGACAAACACAAACATCCATGCCCACGGCGGGATTCGAACCCGCGGCCAGGCGGACTCGAGAACTAGAAAGCCTACGCCGGCCACCTGGCCGGCGGAAGGGACAGGGAAGGGAACCCAAAACATTCGACATGGAAAGTGAATCATTTTGGGGATGTTAGTGGGAAACTTACTGCGCTAGATAACTCTTGATTTCTTACAAAACTTGACCCATTGGCATCGTAGGATCTTTTGTTGCACCTTCTTCTGTTTCCACGCCTTTGCATAGATAAATCTTTTGACGAATGGCACAACCTGTTTTGTTGATGGAATACGGCCTCCACCGACATCGATATCTGTGGTCCAATTATTCTGAAAGATAAAAGTAAAATTCATTAACACGAGATCCCGTTCAACGATAGTGGCCCAAATGCAGCGCCTAGTACCGGAAGATTCGTGTCTCATTTCTTTAAATTAATGACTTCCATTACGACCACGGCGGGGTATTCGACAGCGATTCTGTGGAACGTAATTCTTCGCACGTCAAGGGCTGTCTCTGCACATTCGCGGAACTTTCTTGGTTTCTTCGACACATCAGATCACATTTACTATTTCTTTTATTAAATTCAGGTAATGTTTTGTCATATCTTATTTATGTAAAGCAAGGCGACCTTTGACTGTTTCATTCCTTGGTTCCATCCGGAGTACAGCCATCGTTCCTTTTCGCTCGTCTCTATCATCTGCCTTCATTTTTTCCTATCCGAGTAACGACATCTAACTCGTAACTTCGCATATCTCCTTTGTTGAGTTTATTGTTGTGCTCGCCATTGTTAACGCTCTTCAGTTAATTGAGGGCCACTTATAATCGACGTCATCGAGGGATTTTGCTGGATGGCTACTCCAAGCCGAAGGTCAGCATCCCGGCTGAAACAATGGAACGAGTAGATGAGAGGGGGGGGGGGACGGAGCAAAACTGGTAACGCCAAATGGGCCGTTACACAGCAATTCTTGACAAAATACCAAATACCGTGCGACTTCTTCGCATTTCCGAAGATCAAGAAAGCGCTCAAAGGACGGAGATTTGAGGATGTGGACGTACCAACACAAAATGCGATGGGGGAGCTCTTAGCCATCCGAAAGGAGGGATTCCGTACTTGTTTCGACCAATGGCAGCAACGCTGGGCTAAATGAGTTGCTACAGACCGTGCTTATTTTGAAGGTGACTAAAAATTTATGTGACTTCGAACTGTATTTTTCTTTAGCCTCAATCCGTATAATTTCCGGAAATTATAAGTGCAGAAAAGCTTAACCTTAATGTTTACAGGCGGAGCTTTCGCGCACTTTTAAGGTGTTTACAATAGCTGAATAATACTGGATGCTTTATGAGAATGTTGATAAGTTGCAGATGTAGAATACTCATAGGTATTTTTTAGCCCCTGTTTCATTTAGAACCTTTCTGTTAGGGACAGCAGGTAACGAATGCAGATGAAATGGAGGCCACGGGTGGAAAGTACACAATGAAACAGAAAACCTAAATAGTGATGCTGCATGTTCCGGGTCTCTTCCAACGGAAAACATGTGAGAAAATTTCACCATCATCTACAGAAACAGAAACCGAACAACGATCTGTGGCTCGAATGTTCAAGTTCAGTAGCAGAGAAACAATTCTTTATAAGAAGAAACCCATTAACAAAATCAGACCTCAAACTTTAGTGTAAGAGAAACGTGCATAATGCTTCGTGTAATGTTATTTTTTCATATACAATCGTGTAAGGAAGAATTTACAAATTTTTTTTAAAATTTAACTAAATTGGGATAACTTTGTTGGAGTTTAAAATCTAGACGAATAGACCAAAGCGACTAATCCCTGTTTGCTTTATCTACTGATAGAGCGATCGATCATCAATGCTAATAGCTGTTAATTAATTGTCGCCTGTTAATCACTTGTCAGGATTAATGAAATGCTTAGCAGCTGGACTCGATCAGTTCGTTATTGATTAGGCCAATCAGAAACACTCGACTGCCCCCGATGAATGAAATAACCAAAAAGCGATCGAATGGGCGCTCTATTTCCGGTCACTTCTTGTGGCTAATCAAATTCAGTCCTATTCCGCGATGGAAGTCTCAAAATGCCTTTCTTTGTAAAACCTACAGCAAAGCTGCTGTACAATTGTAAATATTCAAACTAAATCAAAAAGTAAGACGAACTTCCAAACTGCGCACAGAGAAACTTGCGGACTGTCGAGTCTCTACAGAAATATAAATACCTTAAAATTTTATTTAATCAAAAATAAAAAACGAATTGCCTTTAACAATCATCGGAATCAAAATTATCTGTATAAAATCAAAATCTTTCTATATATATAAAGAAGGATGTTTGTTTGTCGGTTTGTTTGTTTGTTTCTTATGCAAATCTACAGTTTTATTCCGATCTTGATGAAATTTTGCATACTTAACTTTAAAAGCATGAGGAAGGTCACTGTCTACCTCAGATTTCGGAAAAATAATAAATTATCTATAAAAAATCGATATTTATGGTTATCGAAGGGCATATTAATTAGAAATATCTCATGACCAACAATGCAAGGCAAAGTTTGTGCAACAATAGGTATCAACAGGCAATTCACAACACTCTGCACGGACCAACCAATATATATCTCATGACCAACAATGAAAGGAAAAGTTTGTGCAACAATAGGTATCAACAATGGTGTCAACACGCAATTCACACTACGCTCGGACACGGCCTCCTAGAAACTACCAGGCCTGAACATGACGTCGGTAATGTATTGTTGAAGCACTAAGATTGTGACGTTGAATTAACTTCTGTAATAGCACCACCACTTTTATCTTTTCCATGTTCAGGCCTGGTAGTTTCTAGAAGGCCGTGGCTCGGACCAGCAACAGATATCTCATGACCAACAATGCAAGGCGAAGTTTGTGCAACAATAGGCCCGTCGTGTTCGCATCAACAATGGTCTCAATGCGCAATTCACCAATAACAATGAGCACAAAATTATTCAAAGAATTATAACAATGAACATAAAATGATGATGCAATGACAGAACATTCGTTTCCAAGAATTATTAATAATGAACAGGAAGTGGATATAATAGACGATATAGATAGGGCAGTCTTTCTCGATGAGGTACACGTGTCTTCCTTCAGCTCCCTAACAAGCGTTCAGACGATTGGGAAAAGTGTGTGTTTCTTTGTGTGTGTGTGTGTGTTTACCTACAAGCGTTATTTTCCCGGGCAACGCCGGGTCCTCTGCTAGTCTTCTTTCTATATATATATATAAAGAAGGATGTTTGTTTGTTTGTGGGTTTGTTTGTTTGTTTGTGGGTTTGTTTGTTTGTTTTTTATACAAATCTACAGTTTTATTCCGATCATGATAAAATTTCGCATAAATGACCTTCAAAGCATGAGGAAGGTCACTGTCTACCTCAGATTTCGCAAAAATATTATACGAGGAGCGATTGATAAATAAGGTCTCCATGGCTGTAACATTTTTATTTGTTAACCGATTATCAAAATTCTTTTTGTATCTTATACTCACATTTGTCCTCTATGTAATGCACTATTCACTTTTCGACATAGTTCCCATTCCTTTCCAAGCATTGCGCCAACGCGTGACTAGTTGGGTGAACCCGTCGGAGAGGAATTACGGAGTTGTTGTCGACACCAGGATTGAATGCAGCGTTTACCTCGCCGTCAGAACCAACTCATGTCCCTTAAGGGGCTCTTTCTTCTTTGGGAAGTGATGAAAGTCGCAATGTGCAAAGTCTTTCATTTTTGAACTGCAATTTTTCATCTTTGAGCTGTAGGCGCTGCAAAGCCTCTTGTGTGTGGTGACTCGTGTGCAGGCGGACGTTATCATACTCCAGAAGAGGGTCCAAAGCTGCCATTCAATCCTGGTGTCGACAACAACTCCGGAATTCCTCTCCGACGGATTCACCCAACTAGTCACGCGTTGGCGCAATGCGTGGAAAGGGATGGGGACTATGTCGAAAAGTGAATAGTGCATTACACAGAGGACAAATGTGAGTATAAGATACAAAAGGAATCTTGAAAATCGGTTAACAAATAAAAAAGTTACAGCCATGGAGACCTTATTTATCAATCGCCCCTCGTAATTATTGACAAAAAATCGATATTCATGGTTATGGCAGGGTATATTAATGAGAAATATATCATAACCAACAATGCAAGACAAAGTTTTTACAACAATGGTATCAACACGCAATTCACAAACACTCTGCACGGACCAACAATATATATCTCATGACCAACAATGCAAATAAAAGTTTGTGCAACAATAGATATCAACAATGGTGTCAACACGCAATGCACAAGGATCAACAATATATGTCTCATGACCAACAATGCAAGCCAAAATTTGTGCAATATAGAATTCAATGCATAGAATTCCTGTTATTCAGGCTTTTCTTAGAAAAGAGAATTCTTGGGACTTAACAATTTCTTGAAAATCTTTATAAATGATCAGTAACTGGACGTAATGAGTTAACAGACTATTGAGAAAGAGTGAAAGACGATAGAGGAAGCACTCCTTAAGCACCACGCTGTATTGAGCAAATGGTAAGCAAGTAAATAGAAGAATCGGCTACCGCTAGACTACACAAAGTGATGAATGGCCAATTTTTGCTTCAAAACATCGAAAGAAGAAAGGAAATTGCAGCAACATCAAGTGTGCATCTAAAGTAAGATTACGTGAGTAAAAAATTATTTATACTAGAAGGCATACTTGGAGAGGTCCATCCATTGTGAGCCTTTAAAAAAAATTTTTTCGGTAAATCAAGTCCCGGTATATCACCTAGAATGGATTTTTTCAGTGAAGAGGTAAATTCCTATATTTCGGATTTTTCTTAGATTGGATAGTCCCTTCGTTCTATATTGTAATGATTGAGTTATTATTTAACCAATTCGGAGGTTTAATTTAGCTTTTTGATGTTGTTCTGTTTACTTACAAGCGTAATTATCCCGGGCAACGCCGAGTCCTCTGCTAGTTGTTTAGAAAATTTGTAATCTTCATCACATCACAAAAAAGGCCTGTCAGTAAATATTGAATAAGTCATATATCTAATTAACATAAAAAATAAAAAGTTGTAAACATTCCAAGGAGGAGCTAAATTTTGTATATATCTTAATTTGCATAAACAGGTCATCGGAAGATTATCAAAACATATAGCCCACCGACGACTAGTTATCGAGTAATTTGGGACATATAGATTTTTCAATAAAAAGATTAGAGTCGAATTTTTCCACAGTTTACATTTTTGTTTGTGAAGTCCTGATTTCTAATCGAGATGTTTCATGGAATAGCTAAGCGATTTACTTCCCATTAGTGTCTATTGCCTGGCGTTAGAAATGACGTCATCTTGTCGTTCAACTTAAGTGGTGGCAGCTATAAATGTTTAAAGGATATTATCTTAGGAAAATCTGTTCTATAGGAAAATATCCCATAGAATGCTTCAAAATGGAGATTTATTTCGGTATTGCTAAGTATATTGCTTTAACCTATTCAGTGAGACAATTTTCACCAGCGAACACGTTTTCTCTTCTATGGCAAAAAATGACCAGTGATCTGAAAAGCGGAAATTCCCAAATTTAGAAAATAATCGGCAGATAAATCCTTTCGTTCTCATGCAAACATTCTGAAGCATTTTACAGGATACTTTTTTTCTCCTGTAGAAATCATTAATATTTTAAACTATGCAAACATAAAATAAACATGTATGAGATGATGCTTTCATGGACTTAACAACGCTTAGCTTACCACAATTTCAAACTTAATATTGATTGATTTGCTTTGATGATTAAAAAAATCTATTGAATACTGATTCATTAGAACTAATTCCTCAATGAATCAATATTCCTCACGGGGAATTCCTCAACAGACGGCGAACGAGTGAAAAGATAGCGATCCCACTTTTGTGGAAGGGAGACACCATCTCTGCTCGCAGGCACAATAAAGCTTAACAGGTTTCTTTCAGGTTTGAATTCAAGAATTCGTTCCTCCTTTGAAATAGACGTGAGTGTTGGTCGTTCGTCGCAATGTCGCACCGACAGCTTCGTGCACTACAAGTTCGTACCGCTTGAACCGACTGTTACGGGCCATTTCTACGTGCAACTTTTGCAGTGGTTGGGTGACGCTGTTTGGAGGAAGCGGGGCGACAAATGGCAGTGACAGTGGTTTCTGCATCACCTAACGTAACGAGCCACACATCGCTTCTTGTGGAGCAAATCCTCTCATCCCTCAGCCACCGTACTCTCCGGATCTCGCTCTTAGTGACTTTTGGCTGTTCCCGACTCTGAAAATGGGCCTCAAAGGGAGTTTCGCAACCATGGAGGACATCAAGTCGAATGCGACGGGCGAGCTTCCAAGAATGGCAGATTCGAAAAAGCTAATAGGTGTGCTCGCAAGGGTGCTACTTTGATTACGTGAAGAAGATTAGGTAAGCTTTGCTGTATGTCCTACCATTATGGAAACTTTTTGACTGCCCCTCGTACAAAAGACCTTTGATAATTGCGGATGCTATTGGCCGACAATAAACAGAAGATAGCATTCGCTTATTAAGTTTTGTTTATTTCTTCTTTAATGCTTAACTTCTTAATAACAAATGAGTATCGACCCAAGCAACGCACGGGTCGTTTAGTAATCTAAAAGTTTCTGAAAATCAATTTCACTGGCTATCATTTTGTCGCATGAATCCATGTCTCTTTTATGGTATGATTAAATCAGCAGATGAACCAAATCGATTTTAAAATCGTTCTACGGCTCTTTCCTTATCTATCCCCCATCACTTCGAACGCAATTTATTTCTTCGTTCCACCGTTTTCAATCGATTTCTTTTACCGTTTCTCCTTTGAACATTCAGAGCTCTCAAACTCGTCAGTTAAATGAATTCTTTGATCATGTATGATTACTTTAAACATTCATTTTATTTAGTATGTTTTAAAATTCGAGCTCGCTTTCCTTCTTGGCAATTCTCAGCTCGTTTGAAACCCGCTAGGCATCAGAGGAAATCCGACATTCACTAAGGATTTTCAGGGAAGCCCCTTGACATCGGCAAAAGTTTAAATATATTCTGAAATAGGTTAGTCGAATCGAAACTCATATCAAGACGAAATGAATAAAACGAGAATCCAGGCTCTTTATGTTTCGGCTTTAATAACAATGAACTCAATTTTTCGTTTTCAGTTTCAGTTTTGCGTTATTGTCCGTATCAATTTGTTGATGCTTTAACCACAAACTCCGAGTTATTCTACTAATGATTAAAAAAAAACACCTCTATCCTTCAAACTTTACATTCTTTACTTATTCAATCAATAGAATCGTCGCGGGATATGACACGCAGCCCTCAATTTAAGCACGTCGGGCCATCTAGTGACGCTATTTTCGGGGGTCAAAATTTTTGTCCATGTTAATCATTAAAAAAAATTCTAAAAAATAACGTTTTTATGTTTTAAATAAATAAAAGTTAAAAAACAGAAAATAACTTTTGTTTACCCAGCAAGAATTTTTTTATGAATAAAAATAAAAATATTGGGGCTCATTGAATATAGTGAATAATTTGAAAACTCCATATAAATTTATGTAAATACTAGAAGCGAACCCACCCGTTTGTATGAAAGTAGGACTATTTCCTACCGCAATTACATTTTTAGGGTTACATAATTTTTTCTGGGGTTTTTTGGGGAGGAATTTTGTTTTAGGTGGAATCAGCAGGTTTATTTATTTAATTTCGGCTAAAATGAACAGGTTTTTGGGGGGAAGAGTGGGAGTGAGTTGGCAATACTGACCAGCGGTTATTCCATTTTGTGATATGTATGTAGGGTTCTTCCAGCCATGGAATTTATCAAAATCGAAAAAGGTCGTCCCAAATTGGTACTAGATGGATATATGTACACAAAGCACAGAATATTCAGGGAACACACGGTGGGACTTCTCAGTGTTTACGACTACTGTCAAATGCGGAATTATGGTTCATGGATGGGACTTTTACTGTATCTCCTCAAGTATTTCTGCAGTTATATGTATTACGAAATCTGGAACAATAAATATTTTCATATTATTGGGCACCGTCATCCTACAGTTTGGAAAGCCATTGACTGTCTCCAGGCGTAGCAAGCTGCAGCGGCTACTGCGATCCTATAGGAGGCTTGAGGACGTCCGCCCAAGAAACGGCAGAGGTTAGAATATAAAGAAATGCAAAAAAGACTGAAGACGCTCTGCAACCAGTTTCGAGAAGGAGTTAAGACCATAGAGGAAGTTCTGACTGGCCTGGGACATATCATTCGGCTTTAACAATATAAATCATTTAATTATATATGTATGTATGGTTTACTTTGTTATTAATGTTTGTAAAATCTTCAAAATAAAATTATTAATATATATTTGAATATTTTTACTTGTGATATATATTTGTAAATGTGATATCTATTGCGATATATCTTTGTGGATATGTATATTTTTAATTGCGTAGGAAATTGTCCGGTAAGAAATTGTCGGGAATCGGGAAATAACTCATTGTTACATATTTTTCTTTGTTGAGACAACGTCCACCGTCGCTGATTTTATATAAACGATATTAATGAATATTTCAATATAATTACATAATGTTAAAGAAATGAAATGAAAATAGAATTAATAAAGATACGTTGAGAATAATTCTATTGGTTCGCGCGATTAAATAATTTAGATGGTAAATTTTAATTTCTTGTTTGTTGAGATCATAGTCATATCATTTTTCCCTTTTTACTGAAAAAAATAGAATTAAATTTAAAATCACTAAAAAGGGTATTCTAAGATGTGTCAAGAAATTATAAATACACGTCTGCAGTCAGGGTTTTGAAACGTTTATTTCTAACAAAATACTTTTTATGAACAAAAATTACATTTTGAATGTCTGCACAGCAAATAAACAAAACATCACACATTTGTGGCAAATAATTTCAAATACATAAATGGAAAAAAAAATAGGAATAATGCAGAACTTTACTCGGAGCTGTAAACGCGGTTTAGTAACCGAAGCAGGCCGCACAGTTCTGCTTGACCTGGATCAAAAATTAACCGTAATTAAGAAAGCCTCACAAATTGTCACAATTGAAATGTCATACATTGTTACATCGTCATAAATCGACCGAATTTAGGGCTTATTAGTGGTAGAAATATCGGGTCGAATTATTGGCCCAATGTTAATCCTATTTTCTACCAATAACACTAGTCAACATACATTTTGTAACTACCCTGGCGGAAAAAAAAATCCCAACACCACGAAGGACTTGTGTTAGATAGGGATGGGCGATTATATGATTAAATCGCGATTACGATTAATCGTTTATATGAGAATAGCCGATTAATTAATCGATTAATCGCGATTATTTTGAACTTAAGCTTCCGACACTTTCTAACACGAATAATCTGCACCTGGCAAGCAAATTTCAAAACACAAAAACATGAACAGGAAAGAAACATTCAAATCATATATTTATTTAAAACATGTGTACAAAATATTATCTTCTAATGAACTTAAAAACAACAATTTCTGCAGCCTTTTGCCTGTTAATTTAGTTCTTACTTCCGTCGCAATTCTTCCAACTTTGGAAAATAAACTCTCACATGGCACTGAAGTTACTACAATCGCTGTAGCACCCGCAGATTCCAATAACAGACATCGAGGTAAAATATTGCGGACAAAAAGCTGCGATTTGGGGACGGATGAAAGCGAAGCGGCGCTATTTACAATGCAAAGACCGTGTCGGTTAGCATTTTCAGGAATATAATTCTCCTTAAGAGGAACTGTTGTTGCGGGCAGTGGAAAGGAGAAAGTGAGAGGCAGTGCGCACTCTATCCTTTCCTCTTCTATGGTACCTGTGTAAATTTTCTTTCAGCACCGAGAGATGGGGTTAATTTGGTAGCGCTTACGGTATTATCAGTGAGTAGCATTGGAGAGAGACGACACTCCTTCATTTGCATTCGAGTAAAAAAAAAAAAAAAAAAATTAAAGTCGGGCGCGTAAATCCCACCTAAATTACTATAGAAAGCATAGGTAGAGAAATTAGAAAAAAATGATATAAAATTTATAAGATATATCCACAAAAACACCGCAGGAAATTTAAAAGATTTTGTTGAACACAAGATAAAAGAGTTAATTGTATAAAAAAATAAAATAAAAAGTAAATAATTTTTGGTGCTTGATTGAAATGTTGGCGTCTGCTATAAGACCTTGCAATGAAGCATTTTCTGCCCGATCAATTACTTTTCATGACAATGGTGAACTCTAATACTAAACTTGAAGGTGGCAGTGTCTTCATTTTTTTTTTTTTTATTTTCTTAAGAATTGGACTTCGATTACAGTTTTTAATTTAATCATATGTCTTAAAGAGCTTCGTCACTTCTAATATTATGTACCCAAAATTAGTGCAATAAAACGCAGTACGAACTACAGGATTGTTTACTTTTGTACAGGTACTATTTATCTTTTTGTCTGTCTGCCTATTTCGTTCAAATTTTGCAATCAATTTTAATCCTCTTCCCGTTGTTCAAAGGAATTCAAGTTTGGCAAATTGTTTCATTATAATGACAATATAATCCGGTATATGAATTTTAAAAAATTCGAATAAAAGGTTTAAAACTTGCTTTTCATGTGTTTTATAGAAGACGAACAACATTGAAAAAGAACTATAAATAGGCCAATTGACGGTTCCATGCAAAGTTGCAGTAGAATTGTCTAAAAACTTAGAAGCAAGCAAAATCCGAACGGAACTCACTTCCAGTGGTTATGTACACAAAAAATAATACCAGAGAGCAACAATGGAGAGAGGCGGCACTCATGGGATACAAGCCTCTCAGGTAATTTTGCACTGCAGCGCACAAAACCGTACGAATTTAGTGCATTGAAATAAAATCTCTTTTGGATCCGTGATATTAATGTACGGGAGAAATGCTCGTACATTAATATTGTACATTTTCAACAATTAAGCCCAATGTATAAAATAAAATAAACTTAATTTACGTAATTATTCAAAAGTTTACTTAAACAATTTCAGATAGTATCCCATTATTCAACCGACCCGCACTTCAAGAGTAACAGTATAGAGAATTCTCCATTTCATAATGTAAGTGATGTGTTTGGGATGGGGTGAATAAAGAATTTAATACGATACACCCCTCGTTTTGTAGGTTCCAAAGGATTAGGCTAACGATTTGCCGTGTAAACATATCCTCTGGACACAGTTTTTAACATAATTTTGTAATTGATTATGTAGCCTCTTTGCGAAGCCCCAAAAATCCAAAATTGGTAAGTTAAATGAATATTTTAAACGTATAATATAATTAAATATTTTACCTAATTGCACGGGGATAAACCCCAAATGAGGTAATAAAAGTCTCATGGAGTAACCAATGAACGAATTCCCTGCACTCTGAGTGGTATGCGGATTTTTCTACTCTCTTCAAGTAAACACTTAATTTCTTTTATAACACTCTTGCGCTTATTTTTTTAAAAAAGGGATTTTCTCTTATTTTCTATTAAGACAAGCTTTACACACTTTATGAATTTTTCACTCAATATCACGTGCCAATATTTGTGAAAAGTAATTTTTATCTTGAAATGGATTTTTAGCAGTGATTAATGCTTCTTCAAACAATGGCTGTCTTTTGCTAAACAATGCACTTCATTATAATGGAATATGTTTTATTACTGAATATCTTTCTGATTGAAGTTCTTTTTATAGCGACAAGAGGCGCTCTTACGAGGGCTAAATAATCCAGATCACAATAATACAGATTCCCTTTTACAATCCTTTTTACAATATAATCCCCAGCATTGTCCATGTCTTTTCTCATCGTCCTACTTTATGTAATTTGTATCAATCTAGGTGGAAAAAATTCGATATTTCAACTTGGCTATCAGTTCAAAATTTCTTTTATCACTTAGATCATAGGAGGTCCACAGAACATGAATACATTGTTACTTTAAGACACATTGTGACAGCCGTCCGGGTGTCTGCGATAGCCCAACTGGTAGAGGCATCGGGCATGATAGTCGAGGTTCCTGGTTCGAACCCAGGTCGCAGAATTTTTCCTTCCATTTTTCGATAGAAAAATTATGACATCTTGTTTGGAGATAATCATATTTATTTAAAGCCTTAGTAATCTGATCCCCTTGGTTTTCCATTCCAATAAATCCAATAGTTATTTAACATTTTCAACACTGAAAAGGTAAAAGAGGAATAGAGAAGATAGCAAGAAATAGCTTAAAAATGCTTAAGCCAGCTCAAGGTCTACTAAAGGTCACGAAGTCCTTCTGTCTATCTTTTACATCTACATTAACACATCTCAGGGATCTCTTTGTCTTATGAAAAATCGATCTGGTTATATGATCAGGGGAAATCGTTCTTTCTAGCCAACTCAAACGTCGTGGCGATCTCATCAATAGTATTTCATAATTGGTTATTTCATGGTTGCATTGGTATGTGTATTTAATATGCCTATGAAATCATTGAATATGAACCGTGGCATGTAATATTTTTATAATCGATATATTATTGGAGATAGGTGTTATCTGAAGTAAATGGAGAGTCAAAAATCGCAGTACACCCTGTTTTTTCGAAAGCCTTGCAGGAATTGGGAAATCTGAATATTCCAGTAAGGTATGGTGAGGTGGTCTATCTTTTACGGTATGTACCGAACATGGCCGCCATTTTGAAATCGGCCATCTTGAATCTAAGTCAATTTTTTTAAATGGAAAGGGAGTCTTGTGATATATCAAATAACATCAGCATTTTCTGACAATTTCATTCCTGTAAACAGATTTGAAGAAGCAGTTATGGTTCAAAAGTTAAACACATTTTGTTTCATTTTGTAGCAGGTAACTGAAGTTGCTTTGACCACGGAGGAGAGAATTGAGGTCATTTTGACGTCTGGAGTACGAAGTTTCCATGTCATAGCTGCAGATTTTAACAACCCAGAAAGACCTCCAGTTTCACACAATACTATCAGGTGCTTAATTAAGAAATTCCGAGAAACTGGGACTGTGGTTGACAAGGCTCGGAGTGGCCGTCCAATAAGTGCTACTGACGAGACAACCTCAGCAATGGTTTTGGCGTCCTTCGTCAAGAGCCCACAACGCAGCACAAGACGTTTGTCAGCAGAATGTGGAATCAGCCAGTCATCGATCGTACGAATCCTTCATGCTCATCAATGGCATCCATTCAAGATTCAGATACTCCACCATCTAGCAGAGGATGACCCAGACAGACGTATGCACGTGGGCCCTAGAGCAACACCGACAAGATCCTTCTTTTGCACAAGGTATCTTTCTTGTTCAGTGACGAGGCAAACTTTTATGTCAGTGGTGAAGTCAACCGTCACAATCACAAGTATTGGAGTGACCACAATCCACACTGGATGGAACCTTCCAAGGTAGTTGGTGACGTAAAGGTTATAGTATGGTGTGGAATATGGGGTACCCGTGAAATTGGACCCATTTTCATTGAACAGAACCTAAATGCTCAACGCTACCTAGAAATGCTGCAAGAAGTGGTGTTTCCCTCACTTCTGAATGAAGATGGCAGCTTTCCCTCTTACATTCAACAGGATGGGGCTCAACCACACTAAGGTACAGATGTTCATCAGTGGTTAGATGTTCAATTTCCTGGTCATTGGATTGGCCGACGTGGTGCTGTGAAATGGCCACCCAGATCACCTGATCTCATATCACTTGACTTTTATCTGTGGGGCCATTTAAAGCAACTCGTATATGCAGAGAAAATAAGAAACGGACACCATTTCCACCAACGCATTGAAGAAGCGTGTGCCAGCATTTCTGCTGAAATCCTTCTGCGAGTGCATGACGATTGGATTCAGCGCCTTCAAATTTGCCTTGATCAAGAGGGACACCATGTTGAACACATTAAATGACTGTCCTTTATGAAGAACAGTCCAGCCTCTAATTCCAAACAAAATGTATTATAACTTTTAAACCATAACTGCTACTTCAACTTTGTTAATAGGAATGTAATTGTCAGAAAATGCTGATGTTATTTGATATATCACACGACCCCCTTTCCATTTAAAAAAAATTGACTTAGATTCAAGATGGCCGATTTCAAAATGGCGGCCATGATCGGTACATACCGTAAAAGATAGACCACCTCGCCCATACCTTACTGGGATATTCAGATTTCCCAATTCGTGCAAGGTTTTCGAAAAAACAGGGTGTATTGCGACTTTTGACTCACCCTGTAGTTTCGGTTCGTATTTTTTTTTATCACTCCGTGAGCTTTCCTAGTCGGTCTGTTGTTTTCATTGTGAAGTTTCGAGTTATAATACTCTATTGAAAGATGATCATAATGTACATTCAGAAAGCAATAAATATAAATGGGCAATTATAACCTCAATTTCCTGCACTAATACATAACTTAATAAGAATAAACCTCTCTTGAATTCATTCAATTTTCATTTAGAATTATTTTTTAATAAACTTAAATATTCATTATTTGAAAAGAGGAAAGCCGTTGGGTAATCTTTCTTTTTTTTTTTTTTTTTTCTTAAAAAAAAAAAAGACCCAACAGTGTTTAAATATGCAGGGAAGTTTGGCGTAATGCGGAGATAATCCGGTCGCTCGTCGCCTCCTCTCTTTTGTCTCCGTAGGAAGCGTGTCAAGCGAGCTCGCGACATCAAATGTCAACGGGGATAAATTAATAAGAGAAGATAATTACCTGTCAGGTGAGGCTTCACTTCCGGAAAGCGTTTGGAAGTGGCGAGCGACGGGCCGATCAACTTGCACCTCGGCAGCGAAGGCTCATAGTACGCTGGGCCCGGAGAACGGCTCAAAACGCAACCGAAGCGCTTCAAAAAATAATGAAGAATAACAAAAAATTAACAACTCTCACCGTTAAATGAGATAAATGCTATAAGAACTGATTCTGAATATACTATAAGAATTAAACTGACAGTATACACGAAACCATCTGTTGCTCGACCTCACAACCGGAATGGTGCTAAATTTGGTACGGAGGACTAAACATGACATGAGAAGGATTCCGCGAAAAAAAGGTTATTGATTGTTCCAAATGTGGCGATAGGGAGAAAACCTGGCTCTGTTATAGTCTACGTAACCGAGAAGTTGCATAAAACGCAGGTAAAAATCCATATTGCAAGTTCTTGGCTACGTAGCTGACGACAAAGCCAGAAATTCGGCCAATAAAGTCGCGGAGAAAGCTCGGAAAGACATTTTGAGGAACAGCTCGTCTCAACACGCGTTTTACGTTACCTCAGTGCGCGTTACTTCGGAAGGGAAGGTGCTGAATAAAACGTTATGTGAGATCGAAGTACAGAGGGCTCTGAGTACTGTGAGTTAAATTACAAAAACCCTGTATATCGGGATTGAAAAACAAAACAAAAAAAAAAAAATGTAGTGAACGCCTACTGAATCTGCCGAATTTCAGTTTTCTGATCTGATTTTTCATCTGAGGAAACAGATGCGGCCATTGGAATTATATATCCTCTTTCATTTATTCATTCATTTAAATGCTGTATGTATACGTACATATTCAGAAAACTTTTTAATAACTTTTTCCCATAAGTATTCCGTTAAGAAAAAAACTTTGCGGCTTGATTTGCACTGAAGATCTCTGCAGGTGTTTGTCAGTAGTTTTCGATTTTTTTGAACAATTTCGGGTGTTCACAAAAGAATATCGCAATTTGAACATTTTTTTTATTTTTCATAGCGATGGAATATGAAAAAAGAGCAATAATAACGACAGGGAAACCTAGAATCATGTCGAAAAGACACCAGCGTATGAAAATGACGTCATTGTCAAGTGGAATGCTCAAAGAGCAACATCAGCGAAACCGCCAAGAAATAGGCCAAAGAAAATACAAACCGAGATCGTCGAGTACTAGTAATCGGAAGACGAATACACACACGCACAAACCCGCCCACACAATCACACATACAGATATACTTACTTACGTTAGTGTCTCCTTACCTCCGTATTGGAAGCGAATGGCGATGACATGAAAGGGGAGCGCCGAATGCAAAATCGGTCCGTGTAGCATCCAGGATCTGGAACGTTCTACGGAAAGAAGATACGTATTTAATAACGCAATTCTTTAAAAAAATATATCAATGAAGTTACCAAAACTCACTTTTCTTTCCTCCAAGAGTACGTAGTCGCAGGGAAAACGCGTGAAATAGAGAGGGCGCTGCTCCGGATAGAGAGTTTGGCGAGGGATCGGTTCGTATTTCTTGTAGTAGCCGGGCCCGGGACTTAAACCCTTGTAGAGCTCATCAAATCGTAGAGACGATCTCTCTGACCATTTGTTTCCCCTGTACAACTCTCTTGTCAAGTTTATCTGCGAGAAAAGAAACAAACCCCAATAAAAATTTTGCAAAACTTTCGACTAATAGAAAACCGTGTCGTTATAAGGAATGAAAAAATTACGATAAAAATGGAGTTCCGTAAAGTTTCTTAAAAAACCTTATCGTCATTATTGCCAGTTTGGATCACTGGCTGTTGTTCGTGGAAGATAACCTGGACATTATGGATAATCGGATGCTTCCCACTCTGGAAGTTCGATGGTGTGGACGATTGTTAATAACACTACGTTATTATCAAGAAGACAACGTTTCTTGCCACAGATCTGCAGCTGTCATGGAATAGTATGATGTGACTAAGCGATATATGTTTGCATATCTGGATAAATAATAAAGAAAAAAAAACCGATCTAATATTAGCAATAGGTAGCATCTTTATTAAGTGCTCAACGCGTATTGAGAATCATCTCATCTTCAGGAGCAATGATCGACTACCTATAAAGACGCTACCTGAAGATGAGATGATTCTCAATACGCGTTGAGCACTTAATAAAGACGCTACCTATTGCTAACACTAGACCGTTTTTCTATATGATATATAACTGAACAAATCGCTATACACGCGCCATCAATTTTAGTACCGTGACATGCGCAGATATTTCTTACATGACGTCTCCCCGAATTTCACAGTTACGTGAGTATCCGCATGGAGTAATAGACCATTATAATAGATATATTACTCCATGAGTAACCGTTTGAACTGAACCATGACCTCCTTTATTACTCCATGACTGAACAGTGGCTCGAAATGAGGGATGTCGGTTAGCTTAGTATCGAGAGAGGCGTGGAGAACTATGATTTTATATGACTATAAAAAAGGGCCTAAATCCAAATGAATGCTATGACCGTTTCAGAGAAGCTTTTCCGGACTAGTCTCCATTAAAAGCATGTGTCACAAACAGGTTCCGAGAATTTGGAAGAAAGCGAAAGTCTCCGAAAGATGGAGGTCCTCCTGATGCAGTCATTTCGAAAAACATTCGCCGTGTAGAGAAACACGACCCTCTGGAATTACAGGCCAGGTCCTAGGCAAACCGGAAGTGTCATGACATCACTAGCGAAGGCTGGTGATTATGAATTAATCTTAGCTTCCTTGCCACGCTTCTCTGCCAGTGC
>JAHWFO010037453.1:0-17539 GCA_023313115.1 Rhysida immarginata
AAAAATCGACAGACGTGTACTACACTCACTCACTCACTCTCACGATCTCTGGGTACGTGACCAACTGCACGCATGCGGATGAAGGTCACCTACACCTTATCGCCAGAGGAGAAAACCCGTGGTTTATTCGTATAGGCAGGAAAAATAAAGGTCCGATACTTTTGGTACACACCTCGTATACCGAAAGCAACGCCCGAAAATTTGAATGAGTTTTCAGAATAATGGAAATGTGATCAACATATTTCATGAGAGTCGTCTTCGACGATGAAGGACACACATAAAGGGAACTCAGTAACGCTTAGTCAACTTCCTACCTACATATCGCTTTATCACAATTCAATTAAATGATTCTATTCACTAGTATCTCCGTCGTCTACAGACGAGTGACGCAAATCAAAGAATAAAATGTTCGACATATAGCAGATAGGTCTGAAACCCATAATCACATCAAAAATAATATAAATGCTTATCTAAAAGCAGTACTTTAAGATAATTCTGATACAGTAATGATGTTATAGAACATGTCAGAAAAAATTATAATTCATTAAGGTTCTAAACAAACGTTACAAAAATAATAAGAGACTTTATTCGCGTGCATAAATGTTTTGGGATTTTAATCTTTAATGAATGCCATTAAGTTAATGGAGGATAGCGTATAGGAGATAAAATTTAATGTAAACTTTTATGACAATTTGGAAAAGTATATGATGCAATAAATCTTATGTGACAGCTCGATGAGCTATCACATTATTTTATTTTTGGGTCTTTGCTTTCTGTATAAGCTAGGACGATTAACAATGGACTTGACACTCCCGTAGAGCGAATGCAATTCAAATGCGGCCCAGGAAATGAAACCCTGGTGGTGAAAACTGTAAAAAGACGTACAAAGTGCTGTGAAATGTTCATCATTTTTGCCGCTTTATTTATTATGTTGTGGACTTGTCATGCAGGAGGAATTTTAAATGTTTCGTGTTTTACCCAACAAACTGAAGTATATATGAATTTATATAATTTTGGACAGTTTCCAGATCAGTAAATTTAATGAAATTTTTCTTTTTTCTGTAATTTTAGATAGCCTTTTTCTTAATAAGTTATGTCAATAACATGGATTTATTTGCAAAACTGTATCTTCCAATTTTTTTATAATGAAATCCAAATAAGCTGCAGTTGAAAATGATTTATATGAGCATCCAGATTACAATTAATTTTACTAATTTAAAAATAAATTTAAAAGTCTAACAATTGAGCCATTAAAACTAGATGGCATCATTATATTAAAATTATCAAATACTTGTTTCAAAAAAATCGAATAAATTTATTTTCATCCAAAACAAACAACGGCATGTATTGCTTTGTACGTCTTTTTGACAATTTTTACCATCAGGATGTCAATTCTTTGTATCTTTACGTCACTTCCTGGGCCACATTCAAATCTAAATATGGCGTCAGTGTCAAGTCCAGTATTAATCGTCCTAGGCAATGACGTATATTGAAGATAGACTCCGAATCCTATTGTTAACAGCGGCAAAAAGTGAAGCAAATTGAAGCCATTACAGTTCTGGGCAGGAGTGAGCCGTGGAGTAGTTAGCTGTCTGGCTGCTTTGTTTTTGAAGATTTTGGGCCCGAGGAATAATTAATTCAAAACTATTTCTCAAAGTCGTTCTGCGTACAACTGTACAAACAAGCATCAGGAATCATTTTCCACAAGCATAAATCAAAATTGCATAACTAAAATGAAAATACGTTACTGAAAGACGATCGAAACGAAAGTGAAATTGAAACCAAGATCGAAAAATTGTTTCTAAAATATAATAAAATACTTCAAATACAAAGTTAACGAAAAGATAAACTTATCACTCCGTGATCGGCGTGTGAAAGAATTGTTAATCAGCTACCCTCATGTTTAACATCATCTTCACTCACTTTCGGCCATGACAGTTCTGGGCGGTGGACCTTCCCAATTTGCTTCACCTGTTTCGCCTGGTTTCGGAGTCTATCTTTAATATACGTCATTGGTCCTAGGTACGAGGCCAACGAGAGACAGGCCAGGGCACTCAAAAGTCACCTGATCATCTGGGTCCGGGCAACAATCCATCCTTCATTGTTTCCGACAAATGAAAAAATACTGATTGTTAAAATTCAAGATGGAGACAATGAAGGATGAATTGTTGTCCGGACCTCGATGATCATGTGACTTTTGAGTGTCCTGGCCAGTCTCTCGTTGGTCTCGTCCTAGGTATAATTATTAATTATTTTTTTGTTTTTCCCCTCCTGCAGTTATTAATATAAATTGTTCAATCGTTACGGTTGTGATCATTACATTTAATGTCTTTTTATTGTATTGTTTGGCTTTGTTGTCAAGCTTGCTTCACAGATACGTGGTATTGCTAGGAGTGGAAAGAAGCAATGGAATGGTGAGGAGGAAAAACGAGGGCCAGGAAAGTGTCCTGGTCCTATGCTACGTGAATTGAAGCACGAAACCTAACCAGAGATTGGATAAACGAGTATGGACATAATAGGTTGTTGATAAACTGTTTGTTGAATTTTAATAATAGCAACCTTTTGAAGAAACACAGTGAAGAATTGGTCAAGCTGTGTCTTTTGGAATAGTCGTCGGAAAAAAACCCTTACTGGTGATGTATGCTTGGACGATTTAATTGCATATTGGATGATGTCGTATAATGTAATTTCATGCATGAATTTACTCTTTTATTGCTTATTGAGTTGACGTAGAAATTGCATAATTGTCTAGACGTTATACTTGTTTCAGAGAAGCTGTTATACCTTGCTGCTGGCGAAGCCCTGAGAGAATTTTGAACGGAGCTACATTCAATTACCCCTAAGAAAACATCTCTGTGTTAGAGAAGATTATTTTGCACATGGACACTGGTATTATGTCATTTGTTTCACCTTTTTGTTTGGAACCATGCTCTCGTGAGGGTTGCAGACTAGGTTAAAGTAGAAGCTTAGCATTCTTCTTTCCCATATTCCTCACTCGAAGCCAAGCTTGAATCTCAACTGCTTAGTCTCAGTTCCTGTTATTGACGTTATTTGTTTGCTATACAAGGAATAAAGAATTTTTTCTATAAAATTACACCGTGGGAGATTTCATTTGCGATTTTTCCAACCGAACCTAAGGTACTTATCCTGGTCACCTTTCTCTCAGCTAAAGTTTTAACTACGCTATGAGGAAGGCGACGTCACACTTAACTGGATAGTATGATGATTATGTTTGACTATGATGACTCAGTTTTTGTTTCCCACTAAACTCAGTTAAATTTTATAGAATGCTTTGAATGTATAAGAAGTTGTCGACTCTCGCCAGTATAAACGACGTTAACAAGCGAACTTCTTGCAAGTTATGTAAAAAAAAACTCAAGTAAAACATGCAAAAAACACGCTATTCATACTTACATACTTACTTTTCAAACCCGCTCATCCGTTATGGTCGCGAAGGGTAGCAGCCCTGTGAATGGTCTCCAGTGTTCGCGATCTTCCGCCATCAGGCGCATGTCCTCAATGGCAATACCCAAGCGACTCGAATCCAGATTCTTCAAGTAATATACCCACCTGGTTCTAGGCCGACCCCTTGGTCTCGTATCTACAGGCTTGGAAAATAGCACAGCCTAGGAAGACCCGTTTGCGGCCATACTAACGCAACTGAGATCTCTCAATGCGAAGTAGCGGCTCAACACTCTATCTAGTAGGGCAACACCTGCCATACCTTTCAGGGATCTTATTTCGGTTGCCTTACCTCGCGATCGTCACTCTTTCGGTCATTACCCAAGATTCTTGACCATAATTGAGAATGGGGACAAAGATATATTTGAAAACAGAGAGGTTAGCTTTGTTTCTCTCCCAGCTTTCGTTTCATTATCACGGATCGCCACAGTTCACGACTGACACAGCTTGCTACACCGATACGAGCATTCAATTCTCTATCTTGCCGCCCATTACTCGTGAATGCAGTCCCGAGATACTTGAACTTCTCCACCTGTCTCAATGAAGCTTCCCTAGAGAGCGCCCTGAGCAGGCTGTCTTGTAAGGATAAGAACCTCAGTCTTAGCCACGATGATTTTTATCCCACCCTCTTCACACAAAACTGTAATTACTGTAAACATTAATTCAAACAAACTGTAAAAGCAAAAATACGTTCCGTACATTATTAGATAGAGGAATTTTCAAACTTTCAAGCTCTTTTAAGCTTCAAGGGGCGTGCGGTATTTTTTCTCTGTATGATGCAAGTCTTCGAAAATGCCGACCCTTATGCGATTGCTTCTCTGCATCATAGCACGGCACGGCCTGGAAGCTTCATTCAATTCCACAGGTCAGCGCCGTTTCTTGTTTATAGGAAAATGGCGATTCCACAGGAGAAGCCGCTTGTGAGAAGTGTGTCGAGGCATAACCTGAGACGCTTACATACTGAGCATAACGAATAGAACTACTCAGAAGTTCTATTCGTTATGGTTGAGGCACGATTACTAAAATAGGTTTCAAACCTCAGTTCAACGCCATTTCCGTCATCGGTTCAGCAAACAGCCGCCTTGTCATAAGCAAATTCATCAGCGACATAAAAATTGGTTGTTAAACTGTACAATTAACGCGTGTTTATTTCGTGGAAATTAAATTAATGAACATAAATAAACCTTTATAACTTAATTAAAATTCAATGAGCATAAATAAACTCGATAAAATTGGTAGAGACTTTACAACACAACAAAGGGAGAACAGAGTTTCCGACTAGTTTCGCCATTTATTCCCGGCTTTATCAAGGATACACACAAGAGGACATAAGCCTTTATATACAGAAAATATGGTACAGAATGAGAACATGATTGGATGAAGAAATAACAAATGGTAAATAATATAAAGTGTACAGTGGCGACATTGAAAGGAGAATGGTTGGATAAGGAACCAATAACAGTGAAAAATATAAGGAAATCTTGAGAGGAGAATTAATTGAAATATAAAGGAAAAAGTGATATCATAACACAAACAAAATTGAAAACGCGGACCTAGAAGAAGACTCATCCGGAGTTAACGTAAACTAAGGTATCAATAAAAAATGGAAAGGAAAGTGAATATACAAATTTGAAAAATTACAAGATATCGGATAAAGAATTTAAAATTGAATAAATGTCAAAAACGGTTTGGCAATTGAGGAGATGCTCTGGAGAGGAGATCTTAGCTTTAAAGATCTCAATAGCTTCGAGAGTGGCAGTCTTGAATGGGTCGTTGCATAGATGGAGAACGGTCATGATTTCACTTTGTTCTTTGGGGGCATGTCCCGTGCGGGCAAGGTGGATCGCGTAGTGTGAATTATTATCTCGTTTTTTGAAGGAATCCATGTGTTCTTTGAATCGTTTATTGAAATTGCGGGTCGATAGGCCTATATAGTATTTATCGCAAAATCCACAGTTTAATCTGTAAACTCCGGAACGGGAGAAATTGTCGGTGTGTGTTTGGATGGGGGGATTAAGCGAGCGAAAGCATGGGGTCGATGAGCGGTAGGAAACTTGGAGGCCGAGTGAGGAGAGGAAGGCGGAAAGGCGGTAAAATTGAGGGCTGATGAATCGTAAGGACACCCATTTTTTGGATGGGGATGGTTGAGGAGGTTTAGGGTTGGAGAGGGCAAATTTTCTTCGTTGGAGAATCCGGGAGAAGGTTGAAGTTGTGTAGCATATTTTCTGTATATAAAGGCTTATGTCCTCTTGTGTGTATCCTTGATAAAGCCGGGAATAAATGGCGAAACTAGTCGGAAACTCTGTTCTCCCTTTGTTGTGTTGTAAAGTCTCTACCAATTTTATCGATAGAAACAGCACTATGGACCCCTTACTGAACGATAAATAAACTCGTTAACTTTAATATTAATCACGCTTCTCACGCACCTTTTCAAAAATAATGGACTACTCTTATGAATTCGAATGTTTTAATTAGAACCCTAATATTATCAGAAAGGTCAGAAGAAAGTTTTCGGAATTTTTTAAATACTAGATTGCATAAAAAAGAGCAAATTAGATAACTTTGACTTTCATATATTTTATTAGAATACATACTGATGGTAAAAATTGAATTAGAAAAAACAAAATTATAACTTATAAAAACAGCCCTGAATACAATTAAATAAAATACTTTTGAAGCAGTTATAACAAAGAATAAATTACTTACTTATGTATGAAATAGGTTGAGAGAAATTCTGGACTCTTGGTAATTTTAAATATCCGGTCATAAATCCGATTTTACTGATGAAGACTTCTGGAAACGTTGACAACGATAGTCCGGACAGAGCGTATCAGTGAATAGGAGTCAAAGGTGAATCTATTTAGAACTAATTTTAATAGTGATTTTTATTTTCTGCTATCTTTTAATGGGAAGATTATTGCTGAAAGAATTAGCTCTGCGTTCAGTTATCTTTAATTATGGCACTTCTGACGCCACCTGTCGTCTTTGCTTTAATTTCATATTTGCTCTTATACACATACAAGATAAAAAAAGAACTGCCTTCTGAGTCCAGTACAATGTTTAGCTTTTTATTTTAAATATAGTTGGTTTTAAATATTAAAATTTTGAATGCTGGATTAGCATACGTTTGCTGGATTAGCATACGTTTGCCGGATAAGAATCACAACGATGAGATATGTTTAGCAAAAAAAAAAAAAAAGTCGTAAAATTTGAACGTTTAATTCCCAAGTACGTATTATTATGCAAAATAAATAACCCTTGTATTTTTCCATACCAAATTAGGCCATATCCAAATCCTTAAATTTTAAAAGTAGCTCATAAATTAATTGATATGGAGAAAAGAAAGATCTATTATTATCGGCAAAACATTATTTCAACAAAACAAAAATATTTCAACATTTTATTTTATTAAAAATTCTAGAATATTAATGTACGGTGTACACAAAAACCATCGCAGTTTGAAAAACCTATTTTATTTCTCTTAACGATGTGGTATGAGCACAAATGCTACATTGGATGAAAGAAGAGCTTAGTTGATTTGGGGGGATTCCCCTGTCCTCTCAGTCCAGGAGACCATTAGGCAAACAAGGATGAAAGAAGACGTGTCCAAGTTTGCGCAACTTCCATTACAAATGCTCAACGTGTGATCCCCCGGTGACACGGCACACGTCCATTAGGTGCAATTTCCTTCCACAGTCGTGTCAGCATGTCTACTGAGATTGACTGAATGGCTGCAACAAACCGGTTTCTCAATTCAGGCAGATCTGTCGATAATGGTGACACAAACATGGTCTTTGAGAAATCCCCAAATGAAGAAATCACATGGGGTGAGGGCGAGAAAACTGGCGCACAAGATAAGAGATACTGGTCCCGCGTGCCCTACTACTAGTGGATAGCATTGATCACTTGATCATTTATAATTAAGCTGAATAAACTTGGACAGTTCTTCTTTCATCCAATATAACATTTGTGCTTATGCTCTATCGCTACGAGATATAACAAATTATTCAAAATGCGGTATTTTTGAACACCTTGTATGACCCAAGAAGATAATTATTCATGTTCACGATTTCACTATGAAAGAGACAATCGGTTACTTTAATAGAGTGACGTCCTGTTGGTGATCAGATGAGTAATGCGAAATCACTCTTCATTTTTTAGTTATAAAATCACTTTACAATAGAACCAATCATTTGGTAAAGAGTAGAAAATCACATATGGAGCTAATAGCTTAAATGTAAATGTGAGTGATTCGTAATATCTTTTAATAGCAAGTAAGAAATTTTTATACATTTTGAAAGGGGCCGTTAAAGAATGGAGTGATTAAAATTCCTCACGTTTCCTAGGCATTCTATACAATATCAAAAGTAAACTGGCAATGTATAATGTTCAATATCAGAGAGGTGAAGATTTCACTTCGGAGAAAGATTTTTATATTAAAATTACTTATTAATATTACAACGTGGGGTTTAAAACATAGGTATCATCTGTAATTGTCTTCACCCTGTGAATTCAATGGTAAAATTTTCAAATTTCCTACTTTTTTTTATTTAAAATATACTCCAAAACTCATTTCGGGAACGCGTCCATAAACAGCTTCTTGTAATTCAAACAAATAAAAAATGGCATTAAACTAAACATAGAAAGTTATGCTTTGGTATATAGCTTTATATATCATTTATTTAAACAACTAATGGGAAACTGTATTTTTATTACTTAAGATTTTCATTTATTAGCTTTTCAAAAGTTGTCCGGCAGTTATGCACGTCATTTCGTGAACGCAATAAGGGGCTGGGCAAAATGTTTCGAAATAACCGCGATAGATGGTGCTAGTGAGGATGCACGTGAAGCATTTTCGATAAGGGAGACAGTATTTGTGTATTTTGTGCAATCTATAATTCATTTTGCTGGTTAAGCACCTTTCAGTTTAAAATTTGTGTAGCGTACATTTCGGGAACGCCATTTTATATTTCGTTTAGGGGAAATGTATATAGTTTTAGCGTAATTATGCTAAATAACACGATTTACTAGCTAATAACCCTGAAATCCGGCTTCTAGGGTGGGGTCGATGACGTATAAACAAAATCAAATATCAAATAGTCATTTCGGGAACGGTCATTTCGGGAACGTTCTCGGACTATGACATGCGTTAACGAAATGATGACTGCATTCTCGAAATGACGCCTGCATTCTCTACACAGATAAAGGTGAGAGATTTAGCTATTTAAGCCAATTTTTGTTTTTTTCTTTTAGGGCATTAATATACACTACTTTGCCAAAAGTCATGGGACACGACCTATTTAATGGAAACACTTTGAAAAATGCTTGTGTTAGTATCTAGTTGCTCCACCTTTTGCTGCTATCACATCCTCTATTCTGTCGGGCATACTGTTCACAAGTTTTTGATGTTTCCGCAGGAATTTTTCGCCATTCTGCCAAACGTGCGTCTGACAGTTCAGTCAGATTTCGGGCGCTCCGCTCCTGCGCGCTATCGACGCTCCAACACATGTCAAAGATGTTTGATGAGCTTGAAATTCTTACACCCCCATTTCATCTCACCATCTGTTGAAAGACAAAAGGGCCATTTCCAAACTGCTGCCGGAGGACAAGGAGTACGGCATTGTCCAGAATGCCTTGGTAACATTCCGCGTTCAGATGACCAGTCACAGAAATGATTGGACCCAGGCCAAACCATGAAAAGCACTCCCGTAATCACAAACCATGAGAATCACTAACCCACCGCAAAACTTCACTGTGAGCACTACTCAGCTTGCCAGATGACGTTCTCCGGGCATTCGCTATACCCACGTCCTTCAATCCGTTTGCTAGATGGTGTATCGTGAGTCGTCACTACATTCAACCACCCACCATTGCTCCAGAGTCCAGTGGCGTCTCTCTTTACACCATTGCAATCTCCTGGCTGTGTTGGCAGGTGCTGATGATGTTGGGGGTATGGGCCGCAGCTCTGAAAACCCAGCGAATGCAGACCCTTGCGAAGCTAATAGAGCCGGTAAAGGATCTTGTCAGTCCATCAACCGATGTTTTACGGTTTGCAGTGACCACCCTGCGACGTGCCCTTCGGTGTCTGCCCGACATAATCTTGGGTCTTCCGCTCCTGAGCTGAACATTTGTCCGAACCCTTATTTTTCCACGTCCGGCGTTTTGAACGGATGATTTGGAGATGTTTAGCAGAGTTGAGGTCTCTCTAACACTTTTGCCTGCAAGGTGTCACCCAACAATTGTATTCCTAAGAAATTATAAATGAAAACTGCAGATGATACTCCAATCTTAAGAAAATGATCTTATCAGAAAAAATGGAAGGAAAAATACTACCAGGTAGTCAAGATTCGTGGTTTTTTCCTTCCATTTTTTCTGATAATATCATTATCTTATGATTGGATTATCCCCAGTTTCATCTCCAGTTTCCATTTATAATTTCTTATATGTGCTCATCAAATGTTTTGATTGGTTGGAAAGGAGAAATTACCGATCTGCAAGCTGGGTGCCCGTCCTATCAGTGGCCTGCATCTTGACTACCTAGAACACCGGGTGACAGCATTGAGTATCTAGAACTATCTGGTCTTTAAGAACACCGGGTGACAGCCTTGCTGTACCTTCTTCACGTTGGCCCAGGAACCTCTCACGACTGGTAGAGGCAACGAGCGTGATACTCATGGTTCCTGATTCGAATCCAGTTCGTGGAATCTTTCCTTCCATTTTTTCTGATAATATCAATTGTATTCCTCTCGAAGTCCGAAGCTGCTTTCTTTGACCCATTCCTACAAACATGCAAGCGATCTCTATGCATGTGTAGTGTTGAGATGTACGATAACATTTAAATTGCATGGGAATGCCTCATTTTTATGTAAAATTGGTGTGTCCCATGACTTTTGAGAAAAGTCCTGCAAAGTAATGTATTTGAAAAGTAAAGCAAGATTGTGATTCTTTATTTTTGATTTCCTTGTAAGACTCAATTGGTATATTATTATATAAAATATTGTGTAATTGACCAAAAAGTCATAATTCCTAGAGTACAATAAATTTTTAATACTGCTGAAAAAGTTTTCTTGTAAGTAAATTGTAAAGAATGATCGTAATCATCATTCAGGGAACGCGACCGTCATTTCCGGGAACGTCGGAAAAAGGGAAAATAAATCAACATTAGTTTATTTATCTTAAATTGTTTGTACATAAATAAATAGATACATTATCGCCCCTTTGCATCATAATCTGAATTGAATATACAGGCTCATAATACAAAAAATAAATTAAAGTTTCGTTTGTGAATTCACATCTGACACGATATCACGATAAATACTCGTAAAAATCCATATTTCAAAGTTTAAATATTTTGATTAAAAATATTACCTAATTGAGAACTGCGTTTTGCTTTACTTTTTTAAAAGGAATAATAAATTAAATTAATTACATCATATTTTATACAATTTCAAAAAACGTTCCCGAAATGATAATATTTACTTCCATTTCTGTTATTTTATGCCATACCTAAAAAATAAACAGGTTTTTTGCGTGTCCCTTTTCAGAACCATTAGAAAACACAAGGCACTATCCATGTAAATTATAAACTAATTTTCTAATGCAAGTTTATTTTTTCGCAAACTGAAAACTGAAAATGCTCACCTCTTTGATTTTGAGCCATAAATACTCTCGTTAGTCCCCTTTTTATTGTCATGTGATGAAGCAGGTCGTTTTCGTTGCTTGCCTTAAACGGAGATGATCGAGTACTGCTATTTGCATTTTAGTCTTTGTTCGCCAGTGATGAAACACACGAGTCTCAATTTGCGCAGCAGACATGAGCCCATACGGCGAAGCCAGATGCACTATCAGGCATGAAGCACAACATGTTAACATGCAATGAAGATTCAACGAAAAACTATCTAAAGTGCGAGCCAATGCTGATGAAACCTGTCTAAACGAAACCATTACTAAAAGTTAAACCATTTCATTGAGTGATCTGAAAAAGGCAAAAACGATTACTAAGAAGGAACCACAGATCATTGATAAAAATTAAATATATACTGGAGATGACCTCCAAGCATGATTCGGGTATCTGCGATAGCCCAATTGGTAGAGGCGTCGACCATGACAGTCGAGGTTTCTGGTTCGAATTCAGGTCGCAGAATTTTTCCTTCCAGTTTTCGATAGAAAATTATTACACGGATCATTGGTTCATCCTGTCAGAGAAAATGTCAGTAAAATTGGACCAGATAGAGTTATTTCATAAAGCTCATTGACCAATGGCCATAGAGGACGCGACAGAATGTTAAAAGAACTTAAACACCCGTTATCAGATCAATATCGTCGAATTTCAGTCCCATGCTGACACGGAATATTCATTAATGATATATAAATATAATCTTAAGTTTGCGGTTCTCAAGGGCCTGGCTTCAAAGATACTGTAAGAATTAGCATACAATTTACTGGACATATTCTTATTGCTTGAAGCAACATCGACTCTACAGTCCGACAACAGCAGGGGATTTGCTAATAATTTGGTTATTTGCTAAAAAGCAGTCTAAAAAAATGCTGGCCGACTTTGAAGATCGTACATGGAAAACCATGCATTCGTACGAGGAATCAGGACATTGGAAATATGTTCTGTACTTGGATGCAAGATGAAAAAACTCATCAACTGAATGAAAGATTACATTTCGTCCAACTCAAGAAGACCAGGGTCTTTCATTCTGGCATTAAGAGAACACCAGAAGCTCTTTGGCTGGAAAGCTAAAGTGAAAACTACGTCTTCCGTACCCAATAATAATATACCAATTGAGTCTTACAAGGAAGTCAAAAATAAAGAATCACAATCTTTCTTTACTTCTCAAATACACTGTCATATCACTGAATTATGACCATCCGCTTAGTAATGGAAGCAGCCACCCTTCGCCGCTATAACTGCTGCTAGGAATCGTGGCATGGTCGCAAGAAGTGCGCGGTATGTGTCCGATGGTATGGCAGTCCATTCCGCTTGAAGCGCTGGTGGAGGGTCCAGCTACCGTATATGGCGATCAAAGTGTTCCCACAGATGTTCGATTGGATCGATGTCCGGCGAATTAGCGGGCCAGGGGAGCACTCGAAAGTCAGTAGAGTGTTCCTCGAACCAATCCAGAAGGAGTCGTGCCTTGTGCCAGGGTGCATTGTCCTGCTGGAACACACCATCACATTGGGAAAACATCGTGAGCATGTACGGGTACACCTGGTCCGCTACGATTGACAGATAACTACAGGCATTAAAATTGCCCTCTAGACGAATCAGTGGACCTAACTGCTCCCAACAGAAGATCCCCCACACATGCACAGTATCCCCACCAGCCAGTTTCCGGCCCACAATAGCCTCCTGCAGTCTCTTTTCATGGCGTTCACGACGCACTCGCCATCGCCCGTCAATCTTATAGAGCAAAACCTTGACTCGTCGGAGAAGGCGACCTTAGCCCACTCATCTGCGGTCCAATGGCGGTGCTCACGTGCATAGTCTAGGCGTCGTTGACGATGACCCCTGGTCAACATGGGCGCAGCAACCGCGCGTCGACTGTTCAGGCCCATCCGTAGCAAGGTGCGTTTAACGGTAATATCGGATACACGTCTGTTGGCACCACTGTTGAATCTGTTGGTCAGTTGATGGACTGTGGCTCTCCTGTCACATTTTACGAGTCGTCGTAGGCGCCGCTCACCCCGTTGGTCGTTGGCTCGTGACCCTTTACAGTGATGGCGTTGGGACGCGATTTCTGTCCCTGCTGTCCACTCTTTGTACACCTTCACTACAGCGGACCGTGAACAGTTCACAAATCGCGCAGTATCGGAGATGGTGCCACCCTTGCTGCGATAGCCTATTATCATCCCTTTTTGGATGTCCGTTAAATCCGGAAGTTTACCCATCTTGAGGCTCGTGCACCTGCTGTTTAATGCACCAGCTTTAAAGCTTTCTCAGCCTGTTATGCAAATTTTGTAATGTGTAATCGTTGTTGGGGCGAACCATGCGTGTGCCTTGAAAGGCTGCTGGTCATAATCATTGATATGACAGTGTACATTACTTTGCAGGACTTTTCTCAAAAGTCATGGGACACACCAATTTTACATAAAAATAACATTCCCATGCAATTTAAATGTTATCGTTCATCTCAACAGTACACAATAGAGATCGCTTGCATGCTTGTAGGAATGGCTCAAAGAAAGCAGCTTTCGGACTTCGAGAGTAATACAATTGATATTATCAGAAAAAATGGAAGGAAAGATTCCACGACCTGGATTCGAATCAGGAACCATGAGTATCAGACTCGTTGCCTCTACCAGTCGTGAGAGGTTCCTGGGCCAACGTGAAGAAGGTACAGCAAGGCTGTCACCCGGTGTTCTTAAAGACTACCATGTAGTCAAGATTCAGACCACTGATAAGACGGGCACCCAGCTTGCAGATCGGTAATTTCGCCTTTCCAACCAATCAAAACATTTGATGAGCACATATAAGAAATTATAAATGGAAACTGGAGATGAAATTGGGGATACTCCAATCATAAGATACTGATATTCACCAGGAACCACGAATCTTGACTACCTGGTGAGTATTTTACCTTCCATTTATTCTGATAATATCATTTTCTTAAGATTGGAGTATCATCTGCAGTTTTCATTTATAATTTCTTAGGAATACAATTGTTAGGTGACACCTTGCAGGCAAAAGTGTTAGAGAGACCTCAACTCTGCTAAACATCTCCAAATCATCCGTTCAAAACGCCGGACGTGGAAAGATAAAGAGTCCGAACAAGTGGAAAGATAAGGGCACTTCGCAGGGTGGTCAATGCAAACCGTAAAACATCGGTTGATGGACTGACAAGATCCTTTACTGACTCTATTAGCTTCAAAAGGATCTGCATTCGCTGGGTTTTCATGGCAGAGCTGCGACCCATACACCCAACATGATCAGCACCTGCCAACACAGCGCAAAGCAAGGGTTGTAGGCAGATGGTTTGATAAAATGGGGGTGTAAGAATTTGACTGGCCGGTACAGAGCCCCGATTTCAACCTCATTGATGATCTTTGAGATGTGTTGGAGCGTCGATAGCGCGCAAGAGCGGAGTGCCCGAAATCTGACTGAACTGTCAAAGGCAAGGTTGGCAGAATGGCGAAATATTCCTGCGGACACATCAAAAACTTGTGGACAGTATGCCCGACAGAATAGAGGATGTGATAGCAGCAAAAGGTGGAGCAACTAGATACTAACACAAGTATTTTTCAAAGTGTTTCCATTAAATAGGTGGTGTTTCCCATGACTTTTAGCAAGGTAGTGTATATTAATGCCCTAAAAGATAAAAACAAAAATTAGCTAAAATAGCTAAATCTCTCACCTTTATCTGTGTAGAGAATGCAAGTATCATTTCGAGAATGCAGGCGTCATTTCGAGAATGCAGTCATCATTTCGGTAACACATGTCATAGTCCGAGAACGTTCCCGAAATGACCGTTCCCGAAATGATTATTTGACATTTGATTTTGTTTATACGGCATCGACCCCACCCTAGAAGCCGGATTTCAGGGTTATTAGCTAGTAAATCGTGTTATTTAGCATAATCACGCTAAAAGAAATATATAATTACCATAATATACTTTTCCCGCAAACGAAATATATAATGGCGTTCCCGAAATGTTTATGGACGCGTACCCGAAATGAGTTTTGGAGTATATTTTAAATAAAAAAAATAGGAAATTTGAAAATTTTACCATTGAATTCACACGGTGCAGACAATTGCAGATGATACCTATGTTTTAAACCCCACGTTATAATATTAATAAGTAATTTTAATATAAAAATCTTTTTTCGAAGTGAAATCTTCACCTCTCTGATTTTGAACCATATATGCAGATTAAGGAGTAACTCGAGAAAAATAGAACCGTTCACTCTGTCTTCAAATAATTAAAGGATCCTATTGCAAAGCTGTCTACAAGCGAAACCAGTTATCAGAAAAGTGTGAAGAGATGGGAATTTGTTTCAGCGAAAAAAAAAAATAGTTACGAATTTCACCACCAAAGGGCGTTTTAACAAACTAATTACAGTAAAACCTGTATATAACGACCACTTAGCTTAACGACCACTTTGGCTTGGTCCCGCTTTAAGTTATATGGGAAATCTGTTAGCGTAACGACCACCTGTCTAATGCAGTTTTGGTCCCCTATGTATCTAAACCTATACTAAAAAATCTTCTATAACGACCACTTACACAAACAATCAGGTTCTCACTTAACTGACAAACGACATCAATACACTTTTTCTGTAATCAACCAATTAGGTGCTAAACTAAGTGCCAATTATACCATTACAGTATTCTTTGTAATCAACCAGTCAGACGCAAGAGATACAAAAATGCAACCACTGGTCCTTTTAGCCTACTGATATTGTTTACTATGGCTAGCAACCGAAGAGTGGTTACGAAAAATAATGACCCGTCTAAAATTAATGACCACTTCGCTTATTGTGTGCGACCGGCCGCAGACAGGGAAATCGGACTTCAAAGCCGCGCTCTATCTGGTCGGGAATCAAAATGGCAGACAAAATTCAGCTGTTTTAGCTGCTTGGATAATCAGATGTTTTTAATTGTAATTATTATTATTATTATTATTATTATTATTAATTAAAATTGCATCCCGCGGTGGGATATGTATAATAGAGATCAAGAATAACATAAATTATGTACTGCCTGCAATAACAGTTTATAGGCATGCTCTTTATGATTAGAACATGGTCATAATCACAATTTATAATTTGTCTTCTAATATTATACGCTAGGGAATTCCAAATTCGAGATAACGTTGTACGGAAAGAAGGCTTCAAGGAATTTAAAAACTACCATAGTCGGAATAATTCTAAATTTTTGAGTTTCCCGCATTTTGCTGTATCCGACAGCCAGTCCCTCACGTAATGCATCGGATGGTCTGGATTCGTTAGGGCATTATAAAGTTCTTTAACTCTTGCATAGACACTTATCAATTTAAACGTTGGAACATCATACACAAGGCAAGTGTTATTTTACAGCTACTCACTTTTGAGACGGACTTTTTTGTAACAACATCTACCATTGGCTCTAAAGAGTCACATGACCTCGCTGGCCGGAAGGAAAAAAAAAATCTCAGTATTGAATTGCTGCAGCACTACATGTGCACGTTTCGTATTATTATATGCTGAAAAGCATATATTGGTTTCGCTCTGTTTGTGTGTCTGTCTGTCTGTCTGTCCGTCCGTCCGTCTGTATGTCCGACGATTTCTCGAGAATGCTTTAACTTTTTCAAGTTCTTTTTTCGCTGTTCGATAGAGACCCTTCCTGAGCTCACCTGATTAGTTTGTCGTCGAAATCGGTCTAACAGTCACGTGACTATTGAGACCCAAACCCCCCCATTAAATTTTTTTATTGGCAATATACGGCATGTAATATGTCATTCGAACGGGAATGACGAGCACAAGACGAATATGACATTCTTCTCGATTTTCGAAATGCTATGTCCGAGAAAATGACCCCCAAAAAGTACTTCAATGACACCTTATTACGAGCTTTAGCTAAAGCTATATATAAGAATACAAGCATAATCAGTACCTTTATGTGCCTGGCCAGCCATCGTTTGCACGAAAACGTGAAAATGGAAGAACTTAACAGCGATATATCAACTTTTGATGAGCTCTCGTGGACCCCTTCAAGCACGTGCACTAATGTTAAGAATATGAACTTAGGGCATGTAATATATCAATCGAATCCTACCGACGAGTCATAAGTGAATACAGTGTTACTTTTTGTTTATCATTTAAGCATTGTTGATGGCAGCCTGGAGCACGTGCCCGTTATGAAGCTTTCTTGATGCACGTGCTCATTTCATTTTAAAATTCAGTGCTGTTAGGCCTATTGTTAAATGTGTTAATTAATGTTAGGGCGATGGTTAAAAATGGCTAAATAACGTTAGGCCTATAGTTAAAATGACTAAATAATGTTAGGCCTGTTGTTAAAAATGGCTGATTAATGTTAGGCTTATAGTTAAAAATGGCTAATTAAAGTTAGGCCTATTGTAAAAAATGGCTAATT
>JAHWFO010037454.1:0-24369 GCA_023313115.1 Rhysida immarginata
GTGAAGTTTGTTTCAACTCCGCCGATAACGTAAACAAAAGCGCATGAAAAAATTGAACACTAACATGTTCTCCATTAATAGATTTCTGCGAACTTCCTGTGCACTAATGCATGGCCCAAAACTCAACCACTCTCACAGGAAAGCAAAATTAGGATAATAGTAACTGCGTGATCGAAAACATACTTCAATTAAACATGCTTTTTTCAATTTTCACTCGATTTTAAAACGAAGAAATCTTGCGTTAATAAAATCACGTCAATGACCACTTTATGAGGTTTGGACAGGACTTACGTTTCACTACCGAGATATGTTACTTGATTGTAAGGCAATTACTTGTTCACCATCTTATCAATCAAAGCAAACAGTCGATTGCGACAGTGTAAGGAATTTAATGGTTTTAGCATGTTTTTACTGAGTTTAGGGTTAACACATTAGTGCACAGGTAGTTCGCAGAAACCTATTAATGGAACTCGTGCTGGTGTTTATTTTTTTCATGCGCTTTTGTTTACGTTATGGGAAGGAGTATTTAACCAAACTTCACGAGCTGTTTACTCCTTTAAGGAATTACAATTTCGACAAGAGGTATGAAAAAGTTTCTGTTTATTTTCAGTTGCAGAAAATCGCTAGGTATCTCACGACATCTTTTTCAAAAGCACCCTGTATATAGTCTAAACCTAAAAACTGGTCAGCCTACTGTTAACAATAAGTAATTGCGGTTAGGCCAATTGTTAAAAATAGCTGATTGATGTTAGGCCTATTGTTGCTTAAAGCTAATTCATATATTAAAATCAAGTAAAAGTGAAATAATCAACTTAAAATATTTCCCCCGCCAATGCTTTGAAACAATGATTTTCCTCTCCTAACGTTTTTAGTTAACTTTGATTTAGAAGGGATGAATGGCTCCAGCAGTGGAAAGAAGTAGGCGCAGTACCTTAAAGCATTTGGACGTGCGAGCATTTCGCATTCATTTCCCATTTCGCGCGTGTTCGGAAAGATTCGTGTGAACGCTGTAATCGAATAGGTAAATTTACTTGTAGTTTTCGCCATTGCTGTAAATAAAATATCACTGTAATATTAAACAACAAATTTTTATAGTCTTCTTTTCAGCATATTTGAAAATCGTTTTACGAATTATATTATTGTTACTCTAACCATTTGTAAAAAGAAGACTCTTTTGAAGCCCTTTCTACTATTTAGGGATCAAAAGAACTAATTTGATAGTTCCTTTATAGGAACTTCTGACAGGGGTTGTATTTGTTGCATGTCAAAGCAGAAACTTAGAAGTTTAACTTCGTTTTCAGCTTTCGCACACGTGACTGCATAAAGCTTGTCGCATCTGTCCGTTGGAACTTGTCTTTTTGTTCACTACACATCCGATTTGGAGAGCCCTTTTGCTCAAATGGTTCTTTCAAACTTAATTATCCTAGGTATTATAGAAAGTGAGTTATTAACTTGTTGATCTTAGTGGCAGCATTGTAATTTCTGTTTATATCTCAGTTATCGTTCAAATTCAGTTATGAACTTTTTTAATTCTCCATACTACCTGTCCTTAAAGGTCGTAATAGGGTTTCAGAGACACCCTGTATAATAGCTGTGATACAAAAGAACGTCTTGCGCATGTCGCCGCGAGTCGGGCTTTTCCTATTATCACATCAACGGATGATTCACCAAACTAACTGGTCTCATCTTGCAGACTATACAATTTAGTTGATCGTGGTATAGTCATCAAAGGGAAATAATCCACTCTTGAAAATTTTACTGCAAGTTTTACCGTTTCAATATTAATTTATTTTTTATAATTTAATATTACATTTAGAGTTAACATTATTAAGATTATTAAATTTAAATAACTATAATTAATAAAGCTATTAATACAACACATTAGCATGAAATGTAATATTAAGTATTAAACTCTTGTGGATAATTACCTTTGGTTGACTGTACAACTGGCCACCAAAGCTTTAAGAATTTGGTACGAGTCGCGGTCCATAACGCATGGCGCTATGGTGACTATCACAAATAAAGTATGGAAAGAAATAAACGTAAAAGACAAATGCTGTCGTGTGTTCTGTACCCTGTTTAGCTATGCCAAATAAAATAAATGAAAAAGTACATAGCTCGGGCTCGGGCTTTCCGTCCCCTGACATAGCCAAACGTAGCTTTTAACCGAATCACTCCTCCCTCCCAGATCGGGCCATATAGTTTATGGAATTTCCCTTTGTTGCGTTGTATGTGTGCTGTGTAGCGTTGTCGCGATAACGGGACCTTCCTGAGATTCGTTAACGTTATAGAATACCGCTGAGATTGACCGGTGTTTTGAAAAAAGCACTGCAAGGACAACGGTTTCAAACGGATGATGAAGTGAATGCGTGCGCATTTGGCAAAAATGGCCAAAGGATTTCTACGAGCTTGGGATTCTGCGATTAGTGTCACAATGGGATAAGAGCCTAAACAGGGTTAGTTAGGCCTTGCGGAAAAGAATTTTCAAGTTTCGTTAAGAATTTATGTGAAATACCCTCTGCCTCGTTATTTCTTGACTGTACTTCCTACACAAATGGCAACTGCAAACAAGTCTCCATGGCAACAGCGCCATCTGGTTGGTTACACACGGCCTTTGATGAATTTTCCCCAAACCGCATCGATTGTAACTTTCGTTAATCTCTCAAAAATCTAAGGATTTTCGGACATATATTATATGGCCTATGTTTCTTGTTTTGGTTTGAGGAACCTGCCCTCAAATATCGTAAACGTATTTTTGATACACCCTACATAGTAAAGCCAATATCTGCCATAAACATTTATCACTTCTCATGCATTATTTTGCTTTATTTTAAGATTTAGGTTTGCAGTGGAAGTATCTCCTCGTCCCTGCAAGATATAATGACAACATTTGCGTATTATATGTGATGGGAATGATGGTTTTGGACTTCTTGCTTTATGCAGTGTTAACGTGGTATTTGGATAACCTATTTCCAGGTGTTTACGGCATTAAAAAACCTTTCTACTTTCTATGTAAGGTTAGTAACTTCTTACGTTTCGTTTTTAAAAAATTGAAGAAGGAATGAAATTTACTATTAATTTTTAAAATTAAAAGAATTGTAAAATTTTCTTACTGCATAATAGGATCTTTCATTTATATACACTGAGAGGCCAGATTATTATGACCTTAAAATCAGTAGCTTTGCCTTCAATACTTCCGCAGTTCTTCTTGGCATTGACTCCACGAGATGTTGAAAGATGATGTCAGGAATCTGACACAATGCCTGATGAATAGCACCATCCAGTTGTGTGAGATTTGATGGTTGTTAAACCCCTTGCCTGATGGCTATTTCAACTTAGTCCCACAAATCCTCAATTGTATTGATCTGGTGACTGCGGGGGCCACCTACGTAAGATAAAGTCCTGAAACCACTCCAGTAAATTACGAGAATCGTGGCATGGCGCATTGTCTTGTTGGAAGAAGCCGTATTTATTAGGATAGGCTGTAAACATGATAAGATGAACATAACCAGCAACGATACTATGGTATTGTGTGCAATTCGGACGTTGTTCCACACGAATTAAAGAACCCAAATTATGCCAGGAAGACATGGCTCAAACCTTAACACTGCCCCACTAGTTAGAGCGAAGCGTTAGCGAAGCTCTGTTATCAGGCGAAAATCAAAATTCTTTGTGCGCATAAAACTTTTGAACCAGAGAACATAGACAGATAAAATTTTGCACAATGGAGGACATGACCATCCTGATGGTCACTAAATAAAAATTTTAAAAATCGGTTCAGCCATTGAGGAATAATCACTATTTAGCTGTTCCCATTGAAATGCATTGAAAAAAATGTAAACAAACAATTGCACGCGCTAATAGATTTTTCAACATAGAAAATATGACGAAGCCCTTCGCAAATTTTTTTCTGCACCATCAATTTTTGAGACCATTTTATCGAGTTCTTAGAACTTTTATCATCTGAGTTGTTCACGTAAACAGTTTCCGTTGAAAGTGGCGTACGCAATTACTGTGCATAAAGCTCAAGGAATCACTGTCGACAAAGCAGTGATTGATATTGGTGACACTGAATTTGGGCTTGGTTTAACGTATGTTGCGCTTTCAAGAGTGAAAACCATTGATGGTCTTCTAATTGACCCAGCTTTTCCGATTTCGCGACTGTTGTCAATCAATAAGCATTCTTCGTGGGTCGTTCGGCGCGATGAAATTCAAAAATTAAAGTCATTACTCTGATCAAACCATAAATAAACGTTGAAATTTGACAATAAAAGCTTCGCTCTTTTATTGGATAAAATTATCGCGCTCCGCGAGTCGCAGTCCGCCCTAGTTTGAAAGGTTGTACTCATGCAAGTGGGGTACATGCTTTCTTGCTTCTTTCCGCTAAATTCTCACTCTGCAATCTGCATGATGCAACTGGGAACGTAATTCATTGCACCACCTGACTTTTTACCGATGCTCGACTCTCCAAACCTTGTTCCTTTGCGAATGAGAGACGGTTTATTTTGCTAACTGTAGACAGCAAACTTGTTCGAACAGAACTTCGGTTTCCATATTCCAGATGATGTAGTGTGCGGCGAACAATGCCTTCAGAGATCATTTGACCCACTCTCTGTTCTGCCCGAACATTGACTACTCGCTGACGACCACATTTCGCACGTTCAGACCCAGTTTTTGGGTTGACAGTTCAGTTCTTTAAAAACTTCAACAACAGCTGCTCTTGAACATTTAACGCCAAGAATCATTCTACGACCAAAGGCTGTAAATCCCGTCGTTTATCCATATCTTAAGAAACAAATCACTTCTGCTGTCATGGTAAATAGTGACATTCACTATTTATAATAGTCTGGCCCTCCAGCAATTTCAGCGTGAAATCATAGCAAATTTGCCTACAAACATTTTGTGGGCATAATAATCTGGCTACTCCGTATATAACTATCAGATCATTTAAAAAGCTCTTGCATATTTTCAGTGATACATTTGCAGTTACATAACCTATAGACATGTTCAATTCATTCATCAAAATAATTCCCCTCACAGTCGGTAACAAGTTTCCAACGGATGGGTGATGTGTAAATCCTACGTAGAAATTTGTAGAAATTTTTGGTTTGCAGCTGAAAAAGTCTTCCATCTTTATTTCGAGGGCAAGACAATTTTGAACAGCCCTGTGCGCATATGGTTTTGCAATTGTTTAAACAGGTGATGGTCTGTGGGAGAGATGTCAAGTTGTACAGAGAATGTGGCAAAGCTTCCTACCCAAGCTGCATAATCTTTGAACGGGTCTGTAAAGCTGCCTACGGTCTTGTATTGTCTGGTTGCAGTAAGTACCTTTAGCTACTTACAAATATAGCTTGCTACTGTAAGAGTTACTGATAAGCCCGTTAGAGCAAATCATAGCGCATAGTTGCTGGGATGGTTTGAGCTTGCTTTAAGACCTCAAAATGCACTATACAATGGTTCGCTTCGTTATTCTTCATTTATGAAAAATACTAATCAGAATTGGATGCTTATCGCTTAGTTATTCCGTTCATTGCTCCACGCTCTCGCCCTTCAGAGCTACACACACTCAATAAGTAGAAGTTTACTAACAATTAGAATTAGCATTAAAACATTAAGAATTAGCTCTCTCTAACGTCAGGAGAAAGTAATGAATCAACTGTAATTGCATCTGATCGGTTTTCACACTGACCCGAACGGTTTAGGTCAACGGTTTTCTTTTATGAAAAATACTATAACTGCTCTTCATAAAACAGTCGGAAAAATTTTCTGTTGGTGTAGGTCATGCTTAGGGATCTTTATAACAGATATCTCTGGTCATAATCGCTGGTATAGTCCGCCGATTATAGGAAGACCCATGGCTACTCCAATGATTAAAGGTCACATGCCCAACCCAACCAATCATCTTTAACGATAACCTCTGTTCTTCAACCTTTGTTAAAAATGTTTTTGCGAGATTTTCTTATAGGATCAAGTGACTCATGGCAAGAAAGTTTTATGCAATGTATTTTCCTATAATCGCCCGACTATAAGAGCGATGACTATTTCCATAGAGGACCCCAGTTTTAATTGCATATAATGACTGAGGCCAACAGAGCTCTCAATGATCGGAATGAGACGTTTCCGCGCGGGTAAATCGACGCAGCGGTTTCGGCGCGAAATTGATTAGGCGCTGGACTTTTGGGGCCAGTACAAAATCACCAGTTTTGAAATACTGGTTCCATAAAGGACCGATTCAAACGAGATAAAGAATAGGAAAGGAATACTATTTAACCCACATAAGCGTAGGTATTGAAATAAGTAATACGAGTGTTGTCCAGAAAGTAAAGAAGAACTGGGTTTATCTCAAAGAAAAAAACAAACAAACAAAAGATACCATGACAAAATTTTATTTGCAACATTATTAAACCGAATACTACTTTTCCACATAATCGCTATTCTCACTACCGATGTTATACTCATCTGCCGCCAATATTTGAAGCCATGAAGTTACTGGTTCTTTAAGCGCTTCATCAAGTTGGAGATGTATATCCCCAAGAATCCCCTTCGTTTTTGGGAAAAAGTGAAAATCAGTAAGCGCCAAGGGGGATGGTCAAAAACGTGCAATTTGGATCGTTGCAATTCTTGTTTTTTTACTGCTGCTGCATGAGGCCGAGCGTCATATTGAATAGACACAATCCCTGAACACAACATTCTACGTCTCTTGTTTTTGGATTTGCTTTTTTCTGTTTTTTGAAGGAAAATACGTGTGACGCTACTTCAAGGACTGGCGCTTGGATCCACTCATTAACGGCATTAAAAACCTTGAGTCTCGTTATGAGAAGTGCCTCAATAACAATGGCGATTATGTTGAAAACTAGTGGTAGGTCTAGTATTGTTGAAAATAAAGTTTTATTTTCATATCTTTTGTTTTTTGTTGAGATACACCAATCGTGTTTTACTTTATGGACGACATTCGTTTAATAAGTGCGGGTTACTTTTCTTTTAGTAACTCGTACATTCTGTTGCATGTGACACGTTGTTTATTGGGCAAGAAGACATAGACGATTGAATGAATTCCTACTTGTTTCTTTAGTAAAATTACATACTTCTGGGAGAATAGATTTATTTATTTATTTATTTATTTATTTATTTATTTATTTATTTATTTACTAGCAGAGGTACCCGGCGTTGCCTGGGATAATTACACTTGCAGGTAAAGAGAATAATCTCGAAAAATTAAATTGGTTAAATGATAACTCAATTAATACAACACAGAGCGAAGGGGCTATCCATTCTAGGAAAAAATACGAAAAACAGGAAGTCTAGGTGATATACCGGGACTTTATCTAAACTCTTCTTGACTTGCCTCCTCACTACGGAGCATCACCACATACTTTAGACTCACGTTTTTTTTGCCCTTGACGTGAAAGCTCTTATACCCTCTTGCTCTATTCGAAGACAGTGACCTTACTCACGATTTGAAGGTCAAGTATGCAAAATTTCATCAGGATCGGAATTAAACTATAGATTTGTATAAGAAACAAACAAACCCACAAACAAACATCCTTCTTTATATATATAAAAGACTACAGAGGTACCCGGCGTTGCCTGGGATAATTACGCTTGTAGGTAAACAGAACAATCTCAAAAAATTAAATTATAACTCCCAATTGGTTAAATAATAAATCAATCAATACAACACACAGCAAAGGGACTATTCATTCTACGAAAAATACGAAAACAGGAATTCTAGGTAATATACCGGGACTTTATCTAAACTCTACTTGACTTGCCTCACCGCGGCGGAGCATCAACAGTTACTTTAGACTCGTCTTTCTTGCCCTTGAGATAGAAGCTCTTATACCCTCTTGCTCTGTTCGCAACTCCCGTTGTTCAGATATTTCAAACGCCGTTGAGCTTTTTCTCTTTTAGTTGCAGAGTTTCTCTGACCAATACTCGTTCTTTCTTTTTTTCCCCAGATACATAAATTTTTGTCAGTCGTCTGGACGTTTGATAGGGAGCTCAAGGGAAACACGCGTGGAATGGAAGGGAGAGGAATGGTGAGGTGCATCAGTTGGTTGGGTAGGTGTGTCAAGAGGGAAGTTCTTTAGACAGGGGTGGATGATATCAATGCTTGGTGATGAATGGCAATCTGGGGGTGAGAGGGATCGGATTCTATTGCCGGTGGTGGAGATAAACTAAAGTTGGGGGTTACATCTAGTGGAGATGATTGGAAGAAATTTCTGGGTCGGGTGTTGTAGGGTGGTGTTTTAATGGTTGAAAATAGGGGTTGAGGGACGGAGGAAAGGGGTATTGAGAGATATTAAAAATAGCTATTGAAGGACAGGAACAGATTTCGGATGAAAGGCTGGACCAAAGTTTTAGACCGGAAGCAGAGACGCTGTTGAGTTGGTAAACACGGCTAAGCGTGGGGAGCGCAAAAGGGATGAAGTGCCTGAAATTGTAAGGAGGGGAGCTAACGGGGAGAAACAAAGAGACAGGTAAAGATGTGAGTAAGAGATTGTTGAGGGCCTTATAAATAAAGGATGCCAAGTTGAAGGCATAGAGTAAATGAATGGGAATAATACCCACGGAATTAAATAGATGCGACACGGGAGAAGGTTTGCAGAGTTTCATGTAGATACGGAGAAACCATTTTTGGAGACGAAAAAGGCGTAGAAGGTTGGATTTGGTGGAGGAATCCCAAATGTATAAATGTATTTAAGTTGCAAAAAATAAGAATCTTTCTTAGATTTTACCGCGAAATTTAACAAAATGAGTTTTTGCCGCGTTCCAAAGTGCACTTATAACGCAAAACAAATAATAAAAACAAGTTTTCATGGTTTCCCATCGGATTAAATAAAAAAAAAAATTCAAGCTTTTCTCAGCTTTTCTCATCGGATTAAAATATAAAAAACACGTGGACTACAGTCATATCAAGAAAAGGTATTTTATGACGAAATTTAAATGAGCTACGTATAAATATTAGGTATGTAAACATCAACTCCATTAAACGAAGTCATCCCCTCCCCCTCATTTGTTCTTTCCTCAACCCATTAAACAAAGACATCAAAATCAAGTAAATTCATTATGATAAAATCTCTATTATATAATAGAAACTTCATGCTAGTTTATTTTGAGAGACGTCTATATTATTGATAACAGCTGATTGACTGGCCCTGACCGTTTTATCATGGGCGACATTAACACGGAAAACACCGCTTATTTCTCAAAACGTTTTGAAACTATCAAAATGAACAAGTTACATTAGTTAGCTCTGTGCTCAATGGAAGCAAAATATGAAACCTATGTTTTATTTGAAGACTCACTGAATTGGAAAAATCATCGCAAACATCGATGTTTTTCCGCTGTTCAACATGGTTTTACAGAGATTTTATTGTGAAAAGAGGACATCTGGCGACAGATTGGTGAAATCGCTCTCGCACGAATTTTAGCATTGAAACGGCGCAGCATGCTCAGGCCTTGTTAATCTCGAGGGCCTCGGCAGGAGTTGCTTCCTTCTGACCATTCAGCAAGAGAGACTTTTGCTTTAGAATTTCTTGCTCGCATGGAAGTGGACAATGACTGGCACACTGAACAGTGTAGTTGGTTTAACGTGTCACTTACACCTTAGCCACTTTTTTTACGATTCATTTGTCATTTGTAGTCGAAATTCTGATGCTTTTATTTCTGCACACAGAAAAAAAAACAGGTAGTGTCGTGATCCTTAGCCTCGAATGATTTGAAAACATATTGTCATCTACGTAACTGTTTATGGTTAGATTGAATGTACTAGTGGCTTCAAAACGTTCCCGGAATCGTGATATGCTATGAAATTGAGGTCGTGTGTGTGAGCGAGCGAGGTTTCCCCGCATTATTTACCATTTACAGATCACGCTCGAACGTGTTTTGACTGATTTAAGCAGAATGCTGCGGTGCACGGGCAGTCTGTTAACTGGTAGTGTAGAATAGGCATCGCATTCTGATTTCGCTACGTAAAATGTCAGTTGTGGACAACATTCGAATATCAAAAACGGCCATTGGAGTAGCCGTCCATCAACTAAAATCAATCCATCCACAAGTAATCTTGATAGCAGCATGGTGCGAGAAGACAGACGTCAAAGTGTAGTGCCAAAAGCTGCTGCGATATCCGTACTAAGCAATGTTCCGCAAACTGGCTTCGCAGAGTGTATCCAAGAATTATACAGACGTTGGCAGAAGTGTGTTACTGCCCAAGGACGTATTTGAAGAAGATGTTGTCTAAATGTATGTATTTTTTCTGTGTGCGGAAATAAAAATTAATTTCGGAAACTTTTTGAAGCTACTAGTATTGTAGTTTCGGCGAGCAGATCGAGAATAAGTTTATGCCGTATAAAAGTTGCTTATAACCAAGCTATTTGTACTGCTTTTAAATTAAGCAGAACAACGCCTATTACCTACATCTGCAACTATTATGAGATAGCAACTCTCCTGGCTATACGTCGTATAGGCCTTGTCACCGAACTGATCAACGCTGTGTGTTTACCCGATCTCCTGCAACCTTTATCAGAGAGTGGCTTAATAATAGCTTAGATCAACACGACAACACAATTCGCCGACGGGTTGTAGCAATTCCACCTGATAACAACAATGCAAGTAGCTCTACTCGTCGATCTCTAATTAACAATATTATTTATCCATTCAACTAGACAATAACAAGACCTCAGCTGCTTAACGCTATTAGTTTGTTCTTACAAATGTATACTATTTAACTTACTGCTCATTCTTATAGAGTTATCTTCACATTTTTGTAACCCTATTCCTCCTGAAATGCTGTACTAAATAAAGAAATCCCTTTGATAGACCCAATTTTTTAGGTGTACACAAAGTTCATGAAGAGGTGTAGAAAATCACCAAGTAGCTCCACGTAACGGGAACCGTTCAATAATGTGTTTAAAAGGACCAGAGGACCAAATAAGGTCATACTTAACATAACCTAACCTAACATACCCAATCGTAAATCCCGAAATATAGTACGAAACAACCGCCTTGCTGTACGGTGCGTTGTTCAGAAGTTGGTTCCATGACTTCATAGGATCTACATCACACGCAGGTGCACCCTTTCATCAGCTCGATGTAATTGGAATCATAATTCATTGGACCATACACATTGTAACCAGTCTTCCAAGATCCATGTAGATCCTCAGGATATGGATCTGGAAGCACCTTCATTGAATGTAGCAGTGATAAGACTTGTCTGTTACAATTCTAGCCAGATGCCATCAGTGAGAATCGGAGAGTAGTCGTGGTAGGCCAATGCGTTGTCTATCGTGGATGGTAGTGCTTCCAAAAAGGCATTCCTTGCACACCTGGGTACTGTCAATCGTAGAATGTTGAATTTCTGCTCTACCTCGAAAATGGCATGCCCCATGCGTTCAACACCGACTATTATGCCAGGTTCGAACTCTGATAATTCGTGTAGTTTTGCCATGATTAAACGGACGGGAACAAGCAGATTATGTGCTCACTGTCGCAACCATTGTGTGTTAGAGATTAATTATTTCATAAGTGAGAGCAATTTGCATTTTGCATACTGCTATCCTATGACTTTTCCCCTTTGAATCAGTTTCTATCAGTATAATTAGACATCTTATTTTATTAAATAGAACACAGCTAAAATAGTAATTTATTTTAATTTTATATTATTTTATATTATTTTTATAATTGTCCCAAACAAAACATGTGAATCGCTTTGGCCTCGCTGTGCAAAAACGCATATGGTGCCAGTATTTCATATAACTTACTTTTTCGGTTGGAGTATTTGGGAGAGCTAAAGTAGCACCGCGGATATCAAATATTTTAGGTAAATAATTATCAATAGATGCTTCAGGTTTACCGCGGTATTGGTTCTGCATTTTGTTTTTTCTATGTGATGAAGTAGGTGTTGAGACATTGCTTTCTCTATCTGATCGGTTGTGTCATGTACAAGACTGTAATCGGTCCCATAACACTTTATATATTAGTTATTTTTATTTTCATAAGAAATATTAGATTTCGAGTTAAATTTATTAAATAAATAACCTGTTTTAAAATTGTTTGAGATTATTTATAGAAATCATATTGGAGGAAACGAAAAGCTAGGTACAACGGTGAAGCTGAAATAAGAGAGACAGATGCTAATTTTGAAGAAGAACCCACTGATTTATATCCTACAATAAGAATAAAAAATTTAATTAAGGTAAACCTTAATTTAATATATTTTATGAAATATACTTAACTCTTTAGTAATGAAAAAGACGAAATAAAATATGTATATAAATGCAATAGAAAACTTGACAAGACAGTTTATGACAGAAATTATTTGATGTATTTATATAAAGACTTAGCACTGTTAAAAACATAAATCTATTTCACAAACGAATATGAATCACATAACAGGGAATGTACATTTTGGCAACAAAGTTACCAATTTCAGCGGTGATTCACAATCGAATAAATCACGGTGGAAAGAAGGGGAGAAAGGTTTCAAACCGGAAACTGAAGATAAGACTTAAATAACCATAAGCATTCAAGTTCGGTAAATCCCTCTATTTTTATTGCCTTTTGTGGATTAAGGTTGATTGATGTGAGCCATTTAATGACACAAATTTTCACACATTTTCATCAAATGGCTCACATCAGTCAACGTGCTTACAGTCGGTATTGCGTGTATTGTTGTGTATTACGTAGTGGTGTGCGATCTATCGATGGTTTTATGGAATCCATATGGAATCCAACCATTTATCTCGATGGTAAATGGTTGGTTAAGTCAAATCACCAGTCAATCACTAGACGAGACGACCTTATTTATCTGGCCTCCTATTGGTGCTTTATACCAGATAAATAAGGTGAGGAGTGTCAGACAGTGTAGCAACCATACTTGATGATTGATCCAAGATTCAAAAATATGGACTTCAAGAGTGCGCCATAGCCATTAACTTTGTGAATACTGGCCTCAATTCTAAACCTGCAAGTGATCAAACAACAGCTGACAATGTAACTGCCACGGATATAATATTGCAGTTAGAATCGACAATCGAACAGTGCAGGTAAAACGAAACGAGTGGTCCGAAAGCAACGCTTTCACTGCCATACTCGCCCAGAAAGTAACCACGGGAAGTACACTGAACTAGGCAAGAAGCCAGATGAAACCTAGTTAAGTCATCCAGTGGATAAGATTGGATCCTTTCCTATAAGGACGAATAAGTTTATTGTTGATTGATGAGGGGCACGAGGAGCTATGCGATCCAGTATTCGGGAAAGATGGCCTTTTGGATGTCGTCGAAATTGATGTCCAGGACGTGTCGAGGCCTGCGATGCCTGAGGAAACTTCTAAACGTGAGTGGATGCTCCAGAATATCTGCAACCAGAGGATTGGGATGGTCCTTAATCTTCGGAAGCAAATTCTTCAGTGACTCCTGGAAATAGCTACCAATGGGAGGCATCTCAAAATCGTAGGCAATAGAAGTATTTGTTGCAACTCTCCTGTCAAGTTGAGCAGTGGTCCGCAAGGTAACGTTTTGGAAAGTTTGGAGGTCCTTCCATCTAGACTTACATATTGTAGCCCGTGCAGGCATACCATAAAGCAAGATGGTTCCGATTACCGTCCTATACAACAATAGTTTGCAGTCCAATCCAAGCGCGCTGTTTCGCCCCAGAAGAGCTATCAGACTGAACTTTGCCTTCTTTGCCTTGTTGATGGCGTAGGAGACATGATCGCCCCCATTTAGCTTGGCATCTATTACCACTCCGAGGTATTTGTAATGTTTTACTCATTTGAGCTCTCTACCAGAAAGGAAGAGAGGACTCGGTGGTTTCCGAAGTTTCTTTGTAATGAACATTGCCTTGCATTTGTCAACATTTAGATTCAGTCTCCACTTAGCAAACCATTTCTCGCACTTATGTAAGGCATTCTGCAATCGAGTTATGACATGAGCGGGAACGCAAGCAGTGGTCATGATGGACGCGTCGTCAGCGAAGTTGGGAAGTAATGGATAAAAAAGTTGAAGACTGCAGGGCCAAGAACAGAACCCTGGGGAACACCAGCTCTGACGTAACACGGGTTTGACATGGAGCAGCCAACCTTTACACGAAATATCCTGTTCGATAGAAAGGATCTAATCAAGGCAATAAGATCGTCCGGAAATCCACAAGTAATCATTTTGTGTATTAGGCCTTCGTGCCAAACCTGATCAAAAGCTTTTCGGACATCCAGAAAAACAAGACCACCATATTTAGCGCAGTTAAGAGGAGTGTTTAAATCTGCAAGAAGCCTCCATATCTGGAGTTGGCAGGAGTGACCTGGTCGAAAGCCGAATTGCTCTTCACGAACAAGATTGTTAGCCACACAGAAGTCGTTAAATCTCTTAAGAATGATGCGTTCAAACAATTTTGGTAGCATAGTTACAAGCTTATAGGTCTATAGCTGACAGGTAGAGCCTGGTTTAGACCAGGCTTCGGTATGGTAACGATAACAGACTCTTTCCACTTGACAGTAAAGTAACCATGTCTCCAGCAGTCATTCATGGCCCTGGTAATAGTTCCAACAACATTAGGAGGTAACTTCTTGAGAGTGCTGATGATGAGAGGTAAGTTCTTGAGAGGGTGATGGAATCGATACCTGCTGCTTTCCTGCTTTTAAGATGCTTGATGACATCGGAGATTTCGTGAACACCAATTGTGTCCTCACAGGTAGAAATACGATGAGTGAGCTCGTATGCGATACATCAATCGTTGACAAGATGAATATTTGGGAAATTATCTGAGTTGTCCTCACCAGGAGTGGTAAATTGTTTAACCAGGGATTCGGCGATCAGTTGATGGGTGACAGCATTGCCATTTGCGGTAAGCAGCGGTGGTAAGTTGATGGGTCTGTTTCCTTTTAGAGCCCTTACAGTACCCCAGAGCGAGTTGTCCTGGACTGACAGGGCTTTTAGCTTTTCGCTCCATCTTTGATTACGTAAAGATTTAAACTCTTCCTGGACCTTGCGAGCTAGCCTGTTGTATTTCGTCTTGAAGAAGGGAAGTCGTTTACGCTGCCATAACCTTCTACAGGAATTTCTTTCAAGTATGAGACGCCTGATGTAAGTAGGGAGGTCGAGATGTTCAGGGCGCTTTCGATCAGTAGTGAAAGTACTGGAAGCTGTAGCATCATTGATAACACGAGTAATGGAACTGATATTTTCATTAATATCCTCGTTGTCAATAACCTCCTTATATGGAATGCTGTTTTCTCTAAGGATATCCCTGAAGAGTTTCCAGTCTTGTTTGGAGCGAAGCCCAATCTTAACATCGATGTTTAAGCCCTCAAAGATAAGCATCACTGAACGGTGGTCAGAGGATAAGTCGTCGACTGTGAAAATATTATAGGGCTTGAAGAATCCTTTAAGAACTACAACGTCCAGCACGTCGCTGACAGGAGAATGGTCGCAGTAGTATGTGTCATCAAGGGGTCCAGCAACAAAGGTGTCAATCTCGTTTAGAGTATATCCATAGAGGATTGCAGTTAGAATGATGGTCCAAAGATTTTTAACGCCACCAGCAACATCTGTGCCTGCAGAAAGACTTTTTTCAAAAGCAGGTTGCACCATTGAAAAATAAAAGACCATGTTAAGTCTAAAGCGATTGGAGAAATTGTTGATTTTACAATCGATGCCTTTGAATGTCTTGCATAAATTTTGTTAAAGCCAACTTTTACATTTGTCAAATATCAGTAATAAAATATTTGTTGTAGTCTAAGCTTTATCTATGTGACTTTATGCTAATTTAATGAGATAAAAAAATTAAAAGAGCCATCGATGGTTTTCTTGAAACCATCGATGATATTCCTGAACCCATCGATGGTATTTCGATGGTGGTTTTTAAACCATCGCACACCACTAGTATTACGAGATAAACTGTTATATTGATTCATTTTCTTTTGTCAGTTAATTTGTGTTTTTACCAGTGTTTAGTCATCGTATAAATGTATCAAATGATTTATGTCATAAAATATTGTTACAATTTTTCGCCTACTTAACTGTACTTACTTAAAAATTGTAGAGTTATGTTTTCTTGTCTTTTTAATTTGTTTTTTACAAGTTCATAGAGGAAACTTTTCTTTCATATTAGTAGATAATAATAGTAAAAGAGTTACAATATATGGAAACAACATAGACTAGATGGTTAAAATGAATTGAAATGTAAGAGCTGTCTTCGAAACGACTTCAGTGATAATTAATATAATTGAATCTATTATTTCCCAATGAACATTAGTCATATTATCATGGTTTTCAGATAACTACCAATATGTGTTATACAAACATGCACGATTTTTATGGGTAACAAATGCTCTAATGCAGATGCGTGAATTTTAAAAATTTGATGTCATTAGTGTGAAAATATTCTCATAACTGCAGTGGATTTGCGCTGAGATTGCGCAATAATAAATTTTATTGCAATACTGTACTCAAAATGCCTAAAAGAGACTTGAAGAAAACTTAAAAGTAAATATTAAATGCACACAACAAGTTTTATAGTAATTTTGAATGGCATAATGAAAGGAGTATTTTAGATGTAATAGAAAAAATTACCTTTTACTATGTGAGTGGGCGGAGTTGGGAGGTATATTTTTGGAGGAGGGTGGGAGTGATGTGCGTCTGAATTTGAAAATACTTTTAATTTCCAATTGTTACGAAGTAATCTTTAGAAAAGGAAAATCACTGTGATTTTAGGGGCCAATTTCACCCCCTTATAGGCAATTGCAAACCATTGTTCATATACATTCATGAGGCCTTCATAATAATGATGGTCGATACCGATACGATATTATCGGTATCGAGCGATACTAATTATCAATACTATCGCGATACTTACACAACCGATACTATTGCGATACCGATACTATCCCGATACTACTCTAGTCTAGGGATGGGCGATATACCGGGTGGGCAAGAAATAACGTGAGGTGTTCAGAGCTCGCTAGCGGGAATTCTTTAGGCCAAATGAGTACATTTTGGTGTATATACTTAGTGGAACATGCAGTTTCGATTTCTGCAAAAAAAAAAAAAAATAATAATACCAAAAGTCGCCATAGGGGGCGCTTATTTCAAGAAAACAATGAATACCTAATTGTCAAATGAACAAATACCGAACAAACCAACTTTAGTAACAACAATAACAATGTTTTATTTTTAATTACAAATGTGTTTCAATATGACCTCCAGTGTGCTGTTCCAATAGCTGCATGCGGTACACGACATTTTCTACGGCAGCTCGCAGCATATCTGCATTAATTAGTTTCATATGTAACGTTATTTGATCTTTTAAGGTTGAGAGGTCAGAAACATGTGCTTGATACACAAGGCTTTTCAAATATCCCCATAACCAAAAATCACAAGGGTTGAGATCAGGCGACCTGGGTGGCCATAATATGGGAAATGCACGACTAATTATTCTGTTGTCTGAAAAAAATTTCGCAATATCTGCTGTACCTGACGTCCGATGTGCGGTGGCGCACCATCCTGCATAAAAATGGCAGAATCCAGACAACCTTTTTCCTGCAATCGTGTTATCACAAAATTCTCAAGCATACCGGCATACCTGGCAGAATTGACGGAACAAGTCACCGGTCCACGGGGACGGATTTCTTCTGTTGATGAAAGAAGCAGTAAAGCCGCACCATACTATTAGTTTCGGTGAATGCATAGGAATTGGCAGACACACTTGTGGATTTAATGCAGCCCAAATACGGCAGTTGTGGATATTGATGTCACCATTCAAATAAAAATGTGCCTCATCACTCCATAAAATTTGCCATGGCCATGCATCATCCACTTCCATACGTGGTAAAAATCTCAACGAAAAGTCAGTTCGGGTACGTTCATCTCCAGGAAGCAATTGTTGAACAGGTGTGAGTTTATAGGGATAAAATGTCAATATCTTATGCAATATTTTCCTCACCATCGAATATGGGATATCTGTTTGGCGTGCTATTGCATGTGCACTGCTTATACCCTGCATCTCCTGTTCCCCAACGTGTTGCTGCCTGATTCGTTTGCGTTTCCAGCCTGGTTGCACTCCTAGAGTTCCGGTAGATTCAAATCGTTCAATCATTTTCCGTTAGTTAGTTATGCTCATCGGTCCTATTCGTAACGTTTTCAATCGCCGGAATTCACGAAGGGCAGCACTTGCATTGTCGCTCTTCTGATAATACCGATTTGGATACAATCTATTTTTTAAGGAAAAAATGAGAGGCCAACAGTTCATGTATAAATTACCGTACTCACTTTTTAAATCTAACTTTTACGTGAACATTTTTAACAGACACATATATTAATCAAATAATGAAAAATAAACTAAAATTCAAGTTTGTTACAAATTTGAAATCGATTTTTAGAATCAATTTTTGGCGAAACTTACAATGTGAAAAATGCTTTTTACATAGTTATTAAAGGTGAGCGATCGTTGTAAAACTATCATCGAAGGAACCATCGATGGTTCTTTGAAAACAATCGATTGTTCTATAACGATTTTCATGAAAAAGAACTCGTTTGTTTTTAATTTTTTGCCTTACACTTTCTCAAAAATTATTTATAGTAAAGATAAAAAAGGTATTCAGAGTAATACGTAAATGATTTCTGTTTTTATTTTCATTGAATTAAAAATAAAAAAAAATTATTAGTGTCAGTAAGGTCGTCATATTAACTTCATGCAAAAAATCAATAGGTAGAGAATTAAAAAATAATAACTAAAATAAAATAAGAAGTCTTTCGACGGAAAAATTTCTAGTTTTCAGTCTTCCAACTGATCCAATCGACACAATCGAAGTCCAAGTCACACTGTTGATTATAGCAGGTAATGTTTTAATCGCACTACCGACAATCGACAACCGAATAGCTCAGGGAAAACGAAACGAGCGGTCCGAAAGCAACGCTTTCACTGCCATACTCATCCAGGAAGTAACCAGGGGAAGTACACTGAACTAGACAAGAAGCCAGATGAAACCTAGTTAAGTCATCCAGTGGATAAGATTGGAACCTTTCCTATAAGGACGAATAAGTTTATTGTTGATTGATGAGGGGTACGAGGAGCTATGCGATCCCGTATTCGGGAAAGATGGCCTTTTGGATGTCATCGAAATTGATGTCCAGGACGTGTCGAGGCCTACGATGCCTGAGGAAACTTCTAAACGTGAGTGGATGCTCCAGAATATCTGCAACCAGAGGATTGGGATGGTCCTTAATCTTCGGAAGCAAATTCTTCAGTGACTCCTGGAAATAGCTACCAATGGGAGGCATCTCAAAATCGTCGGCAATAGAAGTATTTGTTGCAACTCTCCTGTCAAGATGGGCAATGGTCCCCAAGGTAACGTTTTGGAAGGTTTTAAGGTCCTTCCATCTGGACTTACATATTGTAGGCCAGGCAGGCATACATAAAGCAAAATGGTTCGGATCACCGTCCTGTACAACAATAGCTTGCAGTCCAATCCAAATGCGCTGTTTCGCCCCAGAAGAGCTGCCAGACTGAATTTTGCCTTCTTTGCCTTGTTGATGGCGTAGGACAGATGGTCGCCCGATTTAACTTGGCGTCTATTACCACTCCGAGGTATTTGTAGTGTTTTACTCATTTGAGCTCTTTACCAGACAGGAAGAGAGGGTTCGGGGATTTCCGAAGTTTCTTCGTAATGAACATCGCCTTGCACTTGTCAACGTTTAGGTCGAGTCTCCACTTTGCACACCATTTCTCACACAGATGTAACGCCTTTTGTAACCGCAATACGACGTAAGCGGGATTGCGGTCAAAAGTCATGATGGCTGCGTCGTCAGCGAACAAATACAGCTTGTAATTAGTAAAAGTTGGGAAGTAATGGATAAAAAAGTTGAACAGTGCAGGGCCCATGACAGAACCCTGGGGAACACCCGCATTGACGTCACAAGGATTAGACATGGAGCAGCCAACCTTGACACGAAATGTCCTGTTTGACAGAAAGGAACTAATCAAGGTAATCAGTTCGTCCGAAAAACCACAGGTATTCATTTTGTATTTGAGGCCGTTGTGCCAAACCTGATGAAGAGCTTTATGGACATACAAAAACATATAACTGATATTTCAACCAGAGTTAAAAACTTAAGAAACTTTTGAATTAAATACAGGGTGGTCATAAATTATTAAGCACATTTTGACAGTGAATATTTTATTAACCAAGAAATGTACACCATACTTGGCACAGTTAAGAGGAGTGTTTAGATTTGCAACAAGCCTCCAGATCTGAAGTTGGCAGGAGTGACCTGGGCGAAGGCCAAATTGCTCATCACGAACGAGATTATTTGCTACACAGAATTCGTTAAACCTCTTCAGATTGATGCGTTCAAAAACCTAGTCCCCGTATACGAGAGAACGTATCTTCTAACAGATCTTGGTTTAGATGAGTTGTCATGATATATTTCCCCCCTTGGATCGTGACAAATTCAAACAAATCCCGGAGGGCCCTTACATTCATTAAAAAGCCATGTTGAAAAGACAAGAGGCTTTTTCTGCCTTTCACCCTGATATTTTCCATCGCATTTTCAAAGGAATCTAGAACTGCCATTAGCTTTTTCAAACCTTTCCCAAAAGCATGTGATGTTTGCGAACCATTGGAAACAAATGGATTTCTTATATTCATTACATCGAACGCATCATTCACTAACTGTATGGCATTGTGTGCTTGTTGGCTTTTGCTGTGTGAGCAGAAAAAACTTGAGCTGCTAACCTAACACGTTGACGCTCCCTTTTTTGCAATGAATATGCGATTCGGTTAGATTAGGGCAAATTTTAGTCTCACCGCAGTGAAGTTCCAAAAGCTTTTCAATTATTGCTGCAGAAATAATCTTTCCATTGGGTAATATTAATCCCTGATCAAGAAAATGGTTTCTTAACATCTTGAGCAAATGAGGGGTATCAGCAAAAACCCAAACTAACCTACTGGGTTTAGCAGGATTTTTAAAGCAAGGATTTGTATGCAAAATACCAAAGTCTTTCTAAGTAGCACGGTTTTTCCCCCCAATATCTGACACCACATCCACAACGCAGAAACCAATTTTATCCAACTCACAAACAGTGTTGCCGGATATTTCTACCTCGAAAATCCCAAAACCCGTCCACAAAGCAGCCCAAAAACCGCGGGACTAAGCACAAAGAAGCCCAAAAATCCGCGGGACTTTCATAGCCGGCTAATTTTAAATTACTGCACATAATATTCGAAGTAATTCATAATAAAATAAATACAAACAACAAAAAAATTTTATTTTAGAAAATGAGATTAATTTCTTTTAATAAAATAATGACACTTTTGATACAGTAATGAAAGTAATTCATACAATAAAAATTTCAGCTACGGCATCAAGTTCTTGTTACTCAGTTGCCGACTACATTACATGAGAATTAAAATTTGCCATCATTCCTGTAGTTGGTTCAAAGTTATTGCAACATTTGTTGTCTATTTGCAAAGACGTTTGGATCTGCAGAATAGCATCTAAAGTCCTTAAACATGTTAGATTCCTAAGTTTTGTTTTTACGATGTTCATTTTAGAAAAAATACGCTCGACTACAGCATTACTAATAGGAAGAGTTAATAGTCTAAGTGCAAATTTGCTCATATTTGAAAATGCTAATTCACCATCAGCTCCTTTGACTTCATATGCAGCAGACCAAAGCTTAATACTATTCCTTTCAACAGTTTCTCCAAAAACATCAGACCAGTTATTGATCTTGACAAGTCGCCATTCATTCTCCATGGTGTGTTTATCTAAATCGTTACTGGGAACCAAATTAAGGGGCAAGTCTTCATATTTCACGTTGTTGCGCCTCCGCTAGACATTTTAATTTTTCTAACAATCAAAATTTTTCCCTCCTGTTTCAAAAATTTGAAACACCGTTCTCTAACAGTTACTAGTTGCTTGTGAGTTATTGCTCCATTCCTTTTATACTGTTGAGCTACTCTCTCAAAATCATTTCCAAGGTCGACATTATTTAGATCTTTTTACATGCTAACAAAAGAAGTTGATGATGCTGAATTTTTAAAATATTATCAGACTTAATTCCAGAGATTAACCTGTTGTGTGTTTCTTCATCTTCACATTTAACTTTGACGGTTTCAGCACTGCCCGTATGAACGGTGATCTTTTCCACTGGAACATGCTTCTCGAGCTCAGTTAAAAAAGTCTTAAACGGGACGCCATGAGTCCGCACGACAATTGGCGGTACATACCTCTTCGTGATCCTATGGTCTTTATTAGCCGAGCGACCTTTTACAATCTTCGGATTCCTCATTCTAGTCGCACTGACGACTTCTTCCTTTACTCTGGAGACGGTCTTTAGGTTATCGATCCTCGTGCCTTTTCTGAATTTTTTATTAGCAACACCAATCTAGGGACTGCTGTGCACTTCTTCATCGGTTCCATCAGAGTGACTTCTCTTATACACGGTTTGTGGTGCAGTCACTATTTTCAATTAAATCAATAGACTCTAAACTTTTAGCACAGGCAATATTATTAAAAACATTACTTACCTTGCTGTTATCAACAGGTGTATCTTCCTTGGAGTTACCTGCCTTCGGAGTCCCGGAGCAGTTGCCAAAGGCTTCCTTCAGTTTGCTTATCTTTTCATTGACATCTCTACGAGAGTCCTTGATTTCCTTGTTGATACCTTCGAACTTCTCTTCAAAACTTTTATGTAGCGATTCGACTTTTTCTTCCAGTGCCCTATACTTAGCATTTATTTCATCCCGGAGAGCTTCTAACATTTCGTTGAACACTAGGTCAAAAGCAGCAAACCGAGCATCCAAGCAGGTATTCCGGTAGGCCTTTTCGCAGGACACAGTTTTACCATCTGCCACTAGCAATGGCGTTTTAGCTGACTCCAACGTGGTTAATTTGGACGAAGCCATCATAATCCTAAAATATAATTGTATAGAACAAGGGGAGGAGTAACCTCGCAACTAGGTGTGTGCTAAAGAAGCCGTCCTAAGAAGGACGCGCCTAGCTTTATGAAAAAAAGAAAACAAGTAAGGTTTGCGAGAAAGTTAATTCTATGCCAGGGACCCACTCGTATATGATTACAATAATAATAGATGATATGAAAAGTCCCTAGCTAGCTTTGCGAGAAAATTAATCCCAACGCCAGGGACCCAGAAGGATAATGAGCGTCTTGATGTACTGGTTTACGGGAATATTAATTCCAATGCCAGGGACCAGCACATAAGACGTAACAGTAGGTGAATATCGCCCTGAAAAGGACGCACCGTGAAATGAGAGTAATGAAATGATACCTGAAAAGAGAGTACAGGTGATACCTTGAAGAGCTAGTCCTGTGTCCTGTCCTTGCATTGAATCGTCAAGAAAGAAAAGAAGTCTAACACAATGAAAAAGAAATTAGCATGTTTGATCTCGAAGAAAGAGAAATCAGATACAAGAACCAAAAGTTTAAGTTCCACGATAAGTTAATTAATCTTACTGAGGTTGAATTTCTCGATGACGAAGAAGTTCTACTAAGAAAAGGGCTTAAACATAACCTACGACGACCACTAGGTGAGAGGGATTTTGTTAATTTTGCGTTAGAAGTCGAACAAGTGGTAGGGCTTCTACCAGCTGGAGAAAGGAATATAATAAGATCGGTAGCGGCACGAGAAATCAAGAAAATAGATAATATCAGGAAGAATACAAGGAGTGACCCACTGAATGAAGTTGCCCGAAGAATCAAAAAGAAACTTATGGACAATGACGCCAAAATAGTAGAAGCCGATAAAGGAGGTGCGACAGTTGTTATTTACAATGAAGAATATAAATCGATCAGTGTTGGATACTCGTGTGAGAAGAGGGGCAGAACTATCAACTGATCACCACCTTGTTGTCTGCACTTTGCGGTTCTCTGAATCCATGCCAACCAAGCGAAATACTAGGTTCAGACAAACTTGGCGCATCAAATGGGAGGCACTGGAGGATAGAGCTGTGAGGAAGACCTTTGCAGATAACATATCTTCAAGTTTCAAAGAACTTCCCAGTGATCGTGGTACTGTTGAAGAGGAGTGGCAGTTGTTTAAAACTGCTGTGATTACTTCGGCTGCATTGTGCTGTGGTCGTAAGCGGCTGAGTGTGGCGCAGGGCGGTGAGAAAAGGACTGCGTGGTGGAACGGTGAAGTCCAAGAAGCTGTCAAGGCAAAGAAGGAAGCCTATTTGCTATGGCTTGCAAATAAGTCAACTTCGAGCCGAGTGCGGTACACTGAGGCGCGAAAAGCAGCAGCAAAGACAGTATCAACAGCTAAAGCCAAGACCTGGGAGAAGTTCGGGGAGAAATTGGAGGCAGACTATTGTTCATTATCTTTATGGACTGGATAGACAGGGGCAGCCGAGGCGA
>JAHWFO010037456.1:0-20170 GCA_023313115.1 Rhysida immarginata
TGAGTGAAATTATTCAGAGTTAAAATGCAGTGAATAAACAGTTATGTCTTTATTAATCTTTAAGTTAGCACTCTCAGCGTTTTCCCATATGTGAATTTCACCCTTCAGTCTCGTTTTCAGTCTACCAAGGACGCCGCCATTTTTCAATTCCCGTGAACATGAAAAAGGCTAATAGCGAATATGCTTCTGGCCCCTCCAATTCATTCATCTTCATTAAATGATGAAGATGCTTAATTTTTGATCAATTAAGAAGCGGTGAATTAAGTCTTGAAAATTAGTCTGATCTAGTGGCGTTCTATAATTTCATATATTTTAGTATTCCTATTATCTTGAATGGGTAATCTTTAATCTGAATTTGGAAAGTACCATGTAAATTCTAATTCTAGTGCATTTAAAGAACTTTAATATTTGATTTGTCATTTCTTCATATTAAATAAATATTAAGATTTTCTGTAAGAAATGTCAATGTAAATTAAGAATATGAATTGAAATATTACTTCAAGTGAAAATTATATTAATTAAATTTTATATTCTTATAATTTTTCACATGATTCATTACCTGTTTTTAACAATTTGAAATGGACGTATTGTCAGTTATCAGATGTAGTTACTTGGCTTTCAGAAGTTTCTAGTTCATTAAGGTGATGTATTTTAATTTAAAATTACCCCCTATCACTGTTAATTGATGGCTTTTATAATATTTTGTTAAACAAAAAATGCAGTTTTTAAAGAGTATTATACAGGGTAGGCCAAAAGTCTGGATCCAATTTGTGTGACTGAGATGACTACCATCTGAATTTTCAAATGGGAAAGGGTCATGTAATATATGAAATACAAGTGGAATTTCCTGACAAAAAATAGTGTTATTTTTTCTGTATATCTTTATGCATTTTTGACTTAATGCACTCTTTTGGTCAGACATAACATCCACATTCACCAAAAAGATCACAACTGTTGGTTTCCAAATGAATAAAAATTTTACAAATGTCATGTCATAGGATGTTTTCAATGTTTGCCTGCCGTTTCGGATTGTCATATGCAATCTGAAGCCCTATTCACATTGAATGTTCAGGAGCACATTGGGGTCAAAACTCTGATAAGCCTGTGTGATGTTCATTATCTTCAGATATTCAATATCTTCTCTGCATAAACCAGATCCTTCAAGTGATCCCTAGGTAAAACTCCGAAGGGAGTGGATCATGTCTGGGATCTACGGGTCCACTCCACCGGTCTGGGTTGGCCAATCCAACGATCGGGAAATTGCAGTGTCAAAATGGTGTAGAGCACCATGCTGTTAAAAGAATTTTGGGTAGGTTCCATCTTCATTGAACAAGCATTTCACATGGGCTTATCAGTGATGACCTGAATGTGCTCCTGAATGTTCAACGTGAATGAGGCCCCGGGTTGCATATGGCCATTCGAAACTGCAGGCAAATCCATTGAACTTAACATTTGTGACAATTGGTTAATTTGGAAAACAGCCGTTGTGGCTTTTGTGGGGAATGTGGTCATCTGACCAAAATATTGCATAACTCAAGAATGAGTAAATATATGTTAAAAAAAAAAACAACAAACAAACCCATCCTATTATACATGAATTTGATTGTATCAAATGATCCCCTTCCCATATGAAAATTTGGAATCGTTTTCAAGATGGTGATCATCTTAGTCACATGACCAAAGAGTTTCCCTTCCTCCACCAGATAGTATTCCCAATTGAAATTATTAGTTCCATCCGTAGCATTTAGGTTTCATTTAGATGGGTCCAAAAGTTTTGGCCCACCCTTTAGTATGTTTAATAATTCAAATTGAACATTTAATTTAACTTTATGGAAATCAGAAAATCTAATTATTTTAATTTTTCCAGATCAGAATCAAACTAAAGACTCAGTAGAACTAAAACTTTTGCTGATGGATAAATTCGACTCTGAGGAAGATGTTTTATTTGATGCAGAAAAATTTGATTGATTGGTACCAGTGATAAACATTCCGAACTATGTTGTTCATTAAGATTATGCTGTTTATTAACAGTACTAAGTGTTCATAATTTTTTCTAGAAACTTTTTATGAATTTTTATATTTGATAAAGGTAATTGTAATAAGTGGAACATTTAAAAAAATTATTGAAATTACGGTAGGTATAATGCATTTGTTGAAGACCGCCTTATTCCTTGAGATTATGTACAATTTAAATGGACTTTATTGACAATTTTTCCTTTGGATTTGTTAAATTTTTTAAAAATTCTACAAATACAATTAAATTATTTTGGATTAAACTGGATATAACGAATTTTTGAAAAGACACGCATATATGATAATACAAGGTGTTTACGAACTATGTGTACAAACTTTCAGGAATAGTAGAGGACCTTATTTTGAATATACTTTGCCATAAGCTTGAAGCTCTCAAATGAATCCTTGATACAAAATATATGTCAGACATCATACATATAATGGACCTAAGCCCTTTAGATTTCTTCTTCTGGGAACATCTGAAGAATGTGCGATATTTCTGTGGATTTGGAATAGTGACCATGTAAGAGACACTGCCGGGATTTTGGCCGTGTCAGATATTCAATGACAAGACTCTGTGAAGCATGCATTGCTGCTCATGGTTAACAGTTTGAATATCTTTTGTAATTTTACAAATGTATAGTACACGTATTTGGATATTAATAAGTTTTGGCCATCGGTATCAAGTTTTCTAATTTCTCCGTTTTATGGAAATACAGGGTGATTACAAAAGAACTTCACACTTTTAAAAATTTATTACATCAAAGCTATTCAGAATAGACACACCACATACGGATTCTTAAAGAAAAACTCTTGAAGTTTATTGTGACACAGTTAAAGATGTTCAATATGCCTCCCTGTAGTCGAATTCGTCCCAAACCCGCATTAACATATCTCCATCAATCCCACGTATCGCTACCGTAATGCGTTCTTTCAGCTCGTCTAGGTCACGGGGAAGGGGTAGAGTGAAGACCTTGTCCTTTACGTACCCCCGTAAAAAGAAATCACAGCGGTGGATTGGCCGAGCAAACAATAACCTAGAACTTGCAAAGTGGCCACCGCGGAGCCCCGACCTCACACCTTGTGATTTCTTTTTATGGGGGTGTGTAAAGGACAAGTCTTCACCCTACCCCTTCCCCGTGACCAAGACGAGCTGAAAGAATGCATTACGGTAGCGATACGTGGGATTGATGGAGACATGTCAATGCGGGTTTGGGACGAATTCGACTACCGCATTGATGTATGCCGTGTCACGACAGGGGAGCATATTGCACATCTTTAACTGTGTCACAATAAACTTTAAGAGTTTTTCTTTAAGAATCCATATGTGGTGTGTCTATATTCTGAATAGCTTTGATGTAATAAATTTTTAAGTGTGAAGTACTTTTGTAATCACCCTGTACATTAACGAGAGAGACAATATTATGAGGAACTCTCAGATAGCCGTTGTATATACACTACCTTATCAAAAGTAATGGGACAGCCCTGATTTGAATGAAAATGAGACATTCCTTTGCAATTTCACTGTTGGCGTTCTTCCCAGCACTACTTAACAGAGTATGCTATTATGAGATGATGCTTGCATGAATGCTGTAAGATTGTCTCAAAGAAAAGAGCTTTCAGACTTCCAAAGAGGTACAATTATTGGGTGCCATCTCGCAGGCAAAACTGTTAAGACGTCAACCCTCCTAAACATCTCGAAATCGACCATTCACAACATCATCCGGGCATGGAAAGAGAAAGGCACCACAAGTGTTCAGCCTAGCACTGGAAGACCCAAGATCATGTTAGCCAGAGACCAAATGGCTCTTCGTAAAGTGGTCACTGCAAACCATCACACATCGCTTGATGGACTGACAAGATCGTTCATAGAGTTGACAGGAACAACTGTGAGCACCCTGTCTGTTCGCAAAGAACTGCATGCAATGGATTTTTATGGCAGAGCAGCGGCCCACAGATATCACATCAGCACCAGCAACGCAGCGAGGAGATTGCAATGGTGCAAAGAGCGACGACATTGGACTCTGGATCAATGGCGAATGGAGTGATCAGCCCTGCTACACCATCTGACAATCAGATGGATGGGTTTGGGTATGGCGAACGTTATCTGCCAAGCCGTGTTGTGCCCACGGTGAAGTTCGGCAGAGAGTAGGTGATGGTGTGGGGGTGCTTTTCACGGTACGGGTTGGGTGCAGTCGTTTCTGTGGACGGACATGTAAACGCAGAGCGTTACCAAGACATTCTGGACAACGCAGCACTCCCATCTCTCTGGCAGCACTTTGGCAATGTCCCTTTTATGTTTCAGCACGATAACGCACCTTGCCATAAAGCAAGGGCTGTAGGCACATGGTTTAATGAAAAGGGGGTTCGAGAACTTGACTGGCCTGCCCAGAGCCCCGATCTGAACCCCATCGAACATCTGTGGCACGTGTTGGAACGTCAATTGCGCGCTTGTGTGGAACGCCCGAAATCCATGACCGAACTGTCCAAGACACTTAAGGCAGAATGGCGAAAATTACCTGTCGAAACATATCAAAAACTTGTGGACAGTATGCCCCAGAGAGTAGGAGCTGTGATAGCGGAAGATACTAAAATATGTATACTTTTGAGTGTTTCTATTAAAGTGATGATGTCCCATGACTTTTGATAGGGCAGTGTATGATGTTTGATAAATTTTTATGTATCAAGGATTCATTTGCGACACCAACTTTATTGGCAAAATATATTCAAAATAAAGTCCTCTACCACCCCTAAAAGTTTATACGCTCTTGGAGTTCGTAAACACACTGTATAGGATGTCTTGGCCCTGGTTTTCGCTTATAAAAATCAAACTAATGGTCATAAATTTGATAAAATTTGTTATGGACATAACTTATTGTTTGACCTTGAAACATGGTGATCTCACAGCAAGTGTTGGAAGTGGTCGCCATTAACATAAAGGCATACCTGCATGTTACAGAAGGTAGCCACAAACATATTGGGAGTTAGCGTCAATTTCCTGCCAAATCTTGTCTTACTTTGCCAAATTAATTCTTAAGTAAGCATCTATAAAATAAGAATTATTAGAATATTAGAAAAGTCATGAGATATTTTTTCTAGTTTTTCAAAGGTCATTTATTTATTTAAAGAACAAAGATCAGTGGCATATTGCCCGATTTGTTCGAAAATTTTTTGCCATCTTTCAGCGAATTCCATAATTGTTCATTCATAGAAAGGCCTGTCTTTATTGGTGAAAAATTGAACAAGTTGCTGATTTACAGCTTTATCTGAATTGAATGTTTTATCATGCAAGAGTTTTGAAGAGAGTGAAACAAGTGGCAGCACAAGTGAGTAGAATGAGTATGGCAACACAAGCTATCAAAAATATTTGACGGATGATCAAACGTGTGTGGTCTCACATTTGTGATGGATTTGTTGAATTGATTGTTGACGGGTCATTTTTGAATTGATTGTTGAATTCCTTGGTAGGAGCTCAAAATGTATGACGTCTTTAAAAATTGGCCACACTGATGAATGTTTGCTTTCAATGTCGTTTGAGGTGAATCATCATGTCGGGACCAAGACTGTTTGTACATCACATTGTTGTAAATAATCCACTTCTTATCACTAGTTTATCAGATGCTTCAAAAAATGGACAGTTTTCCTCACTAAAACAATTGTCGATGTTTATATGTGTTGTCAAATGAACTTCTTTGAGTTCATTAGGAACCGAAATATCGAGCTCTCTCATGTATCCCAACTTCTTCAGGGGGTCTGAACGCTTGAATGATGTTCAGTGTTTCTGCAATCTCTCATGTCGTTTGACTCTATCAGTGCCTTTGCAACAATGCATCATGATTTGCCTGACAACGCAATAAATGCTATCAGCCAGGTCAGCTGAACCTAGTGTGTTTGGTGAGGTATTCTCCCCCTCCTCCTTTTTCATCTGGACTTGGGACCGCCAATGGCAGAGTTCTTATGCACATTTTATTATTATTAAATTTGATTTTCATAAGTGAAAATTGGGAACCGAGAGCGAGTGGGACACCCTGTAGAATTAATCTATACAGACTTAACTGCTGTGTTTCACATTCATTTTTATTTTATATGTTTATTAAATGTAATCAGGGCCATGCGGTTTTGTTTGTCTGTAAAATGCAAATCTTTTGCCGTGTCCACATGGGGAGAAGCGAGCCGCAAAACGAGTCCTGAATAAGGAAGTAAGAAGAGGATATTGTTATGGGCGATTTTTTTTTTTTTTACTTACTTCCTTTCTCTATGGATAAACTCCGTTATCCATTGTTCGAGTCCTTTAGAAATTTCGCTTCTCGACTCAGCTCTCGCTGTGGACGCGGCCTTAAGCAAGTCTTCAAAAATGCCGCTTGATGCAGCTGCCTGTCTGTGTCACAGCATGGCACGGCCCTGAATGCAACGAAAACTTTTCACAAAGGAACACATTAAAATCTTAACCTCGTAAAATTTCATCTGGGAGCAAAAGATTTTAACGTACAATTTTCATGATATATGACTGGATGCTTCTTAGGAATGTATCCAAGTACAAAGAATGCTCAATAAACGCTGCTTTAGAGGATTTTGATTCTGCCATTTCACTTGTATAGGAATGGCATATTACCAGATTACACAAAAATAATACACTATTCAGGATATATCAAAAATACGTTTACAAACTTTGAAGCGGGTTCCTCACACAAAAACAAGAAATATGTCCGGAAATCCCAGTTTACAGTATACTTACGGTGACCATATTTTGTTAGTGAAAAGGATGCTAAACATGGATACTGTATGTATCGGATTGCGTCAATGTATCGAATTTCATTTATCGGCAGTAATTTCCATTTGAGATTCCGAAATACAGGATTTCCCAAATTGACGTATACACTCTTTGAAACGTTATAACTCGGCAGCAAAATGAGATAGAAATACTAGGTGCGTTCAAGTTATAAGGTCTCCAAATTTTTTTTCTCTGCAGTGAGATTAAGTAGAAAGATCCGGATGCTTTTAAAATTTTGCGGGAATTATTTCGTCTTTACTAACATAGATGGCAGCACCATACCGTGAACGGCGTGAATATCGTGCGCGTTGCCGCGAAGATGTTTCATATACTTAAAATGGCGAAGTTTAGTTTAAGATCAACGTGTAATAATTTGTTTTCTGCACTTGCGGGGTGAAACAGCCATCGAAATTCATCGCCAATTGAGCGAGATATGCGATGAAGGCATTGTGAATGTTAAAAATGTGCGTTCATGGTTGCGAAAGTTTAAAGAAGGTCGAGAATCATGCGGGAATGAATCGAAGCAGCCTCGACCACGAACCAGCTGGACGGAAGCCATGATTGCTCGTGTGGAACAAGTTGTTATGGAAGACCGTCGCTTAGGTGTGCATGATATTGCCTCTAAACTTGGCATTTCTGTGGGGTCTGTGGAGTCCATTTTGCATGATGAGCTAAAAATGCGGAAAGTTTCTTCGAGGTGGGTCCCACGAATGCTGACTGATGAACACAAGTCTATGCGGGTGGCAGTTTCTTAGCAGATGTTGACACGTGATGCAGCAATGAATGGTGCTTTCTTTTCATCAGTTGTGACGATGGATGAGACGTGGATTCCATTTTTTAACCCCAAAACGAAACTCCAATCTTCACAATGGAAACACACTGAGGGCACGTTTGACATCGTGCACTAAATGCCTTTGTGCATCCATTAAACGCACTAACGTGTTCGTCATCGCCGGTGCGCGCACTACCGGGCATTTCGTGCGCACACCAAATGACCCTAGGTTAGAAGTAGAGTCGTTTAGTGTGTTGCAAGATGGCGCTGTCCTAGAGCTTGAAATGTAGCGATAGATAGTTCGGAGTTAGGCTACGGCTATGCAGACGCGAATTTAGTGCGAGCGAGCGATTTCTGACGTCATCACATTCGCAAGCTTTGTTTAGCGAGTGAATTTTTAAGTTCTCTCTCTCTCGTCGTTTCTCGCCGTATGTGATTATACAGAAGCGAATTTTTCTCACAAACATGGCTGCCATTTCACATAAAGTAGACATCTTGCAATAAAAATGGACCACTGCACATCTGCAGCGTTGAGCAAGATTTGGCAAACAGCGAGAAAATCAAGCAGTGTCAGATACGAGCGAGAAGCGTAATTTCGCTCTCGCGTGCGATGTTTCGAGTGTCTCGCGTCTGCATGATCGCATCTACGCGAGCGTGATGACGTCAGAAATCGCTCGCCCGCTCTAAATTCGCGTCTGCATAGCCTTAGCCTTATATTTTAGTCACCATTAAAGGGCCAACAAGTATAAAAATAATTGAATTCTGTATATCGTTTAAACCAACATTGAAATCTACCTGCGTGTCATATGAATGCAGATGTTATGATGGGTTTTATTTTCAGCAGTAGGCATATTATTCTTGGTAGCACGGGTGAGGTGAACATCCCACTTTCGTGCTCTTTCCTGTTTCTCATGACACACACCGAGGCTTCCGAGATTATACGTTACTGTTTTTCATGATGCACACATGAGGCTTCCGAGATTTTACGAGTATAATCTCGGAAGCCTCGCGCACACAAAATGCGCTACACGTTTTTGACCGCTCGCACTGGGTGATGTCACTAGGTGCGTTTAATGTGCACATGTCGAACGCGCCCTGATTCATCGCCACTGAACAAATTTCGAGTCACAGCCTCTGCTGAGAAAGTTATGGTGGCCATGTTTTGGGACAGCGAAGGTGTAATCCTCATGCATTGTGTTCCAAAGGGTACAATTGTTACAGCTAATTCATACGAAAATGTTTTGAGAACAAAATTCCTTCCAGCATTGCATAGAAACGACCAAACAAGACTGGACGGGTGCTTTTTCATCAAGACAACGCCCCTGCTCATTGGGCACTCCTAACTTGGCAGTTTCTTCAAAATAACAACTTTGAGGTGGTTTCCCATGCTCCATATTCACCAGACCTCGCTCCTAGCGATTTCTGGCTTTTTCCAATCATGAAGGACACACTCCCTGGCCACTCGTTTCCCAACTGAGCTGCAGTTGCTTCAGAGATTTACCAGTGGGCAAAACATACCCCTAAAGAAGAGTTCTCAGCAGCCATGGAATCATAGCGCCACCGTTGTGAAAAATGTGTTCGACTTCATGGTGATTACGACGAGAAGTATCAGTAGTTACAACTTTCTGGGTTAAGTATTTTGTTAGAAAAAAATTTGGAGACCTTAGAACTTGAGCGCACCTCGTATAAGGTTTGTTGTATTTTATTCCTTAAACTTCCTTAAAGTGAACCTTTAGTCAAAAATTTCTTTTTGATATTTTATACATCTAACAAGGAGAGGCTACACCGTTGGAGAAATGGATTCAGGTGAGACATGGCGTATATGTAAAGGGTCCTTGCCTGTGTAGGTGTGCAGAGCCGTAGCGTGCACTATTCAGCCGTTCGTGAGATAATTGACCTGAAATTTAGGCGCCTGAAGCGGTGCACCTTATGTACTTTTGTGTGCACATAATTTCTCAGCAGCAGCGGTAGCGCAACGGTAAAACGTGCGCTCAGCATATCGTAACTTTTTATGGTTCAAGTCCCAGCCAGTGAACTTTTCATTCCTTACTAATAAAAATGCCCTGCTGTATCGAAATTATTAACGAATTATAAGAAAACGCTAGGTTTATACCTTTATTAACTGTAAAAGAAGAAACTTTAAAAAGCAAATCAAATTTTTTTTTTTCATTGTTATTATTAAAGGACAACTGTACGGTCACATACAATTTTACTTAAATCGAAAGACTAACCTATTAATAACATCATAGCATATTTAATTTTTTTAAATTCGAATCCTAAATGTGTGAAAAACGAAAATTCCGAGCGCGATTTGAAATCGGGAGGATTTTTTAAAATTCTCCATCTTGGGTGGAGGCGTGACGTGTGCGAGGATTGCTCCCAGCCAGCTTTGCAGTGAAGCTTAAATATTCACTATCACTCAGTACTGCGTTCACTACAATATTCACAATGTCTGGACATGAAAGCAGCGATTCAGATATCAGTTTTGAGACTAACGAAGATATGGAGGCTTATTTTAACAACTATCTATATAATGATTTGGAGAACCTTGTGGGTGATGTGGATGGTTTAGGCGTGAAATCATATAGTTTAGAACCTCTCCTGCGCGATCACTCGTCATTAGACGAGGAATCCAGTGTCGCCGAATCGACGGAAAATGTACCACCCGCAATAAATTGTCAAGTATAATTAATACATATATTATTTAAATGTGAACAATTTCATGATATTAATTTTCAAATTAGTTATCAGTGCACAATATGTGAAGATATGCCGACATCACAAGTGCGAACGTATGCTGTCGTGATTATGCCCAGATCGATCAGCATACGCCCAGTGATTCGGCGTGCATCACCGAAAATTCCGTCTTTTCAAAAATCTGCCTGGATTACGATATACCAACAATCTAATTTGTCCATTAGATTTGGGTGCACATGGGAAGAAATAAAATAAAAGTTCTTCCCCGATGCGTTGTGACAGTCATTCGAAAAATCTTTCCTTCACAAAAACATTGTGGTTTCAAATACTGTAACATTTTATTAAAACTAATGAAAATTCTCTTAAGCAATTTTCTTTGTTTATTTGATCATAACTAAAATTTATGTAAAAATGAACTAAATTTCAGGTTATCAAATGTATTTTGTTACACTGATATATTTTAATTTACGATCATCACTAAATATAAACTATTTCAGCCAGTTTAAATGACAAATGTATTAGCTTCAAAACATTAAAACAAAAATTTTCTATTGTTAGCACCATTTACTTATTTAACTAGATTACTTAATATAATTTTAATGGGGTCTTAGTCAAACGTTAAAAGCAATAGCCAATAACTAGTTCCCCTCCCCTACCCTCTCTATTTTTGGTTGGCTTCCATTAAATGCTTCAATGAACAAAATAATTCCCCTTGACGAAGCAGCAGGAGCTCTGACTTCGTCTATTTTTTGAAAAAAATTTTCTCGAATGTAGTATTAGTTACATAGCCTTGTGCAAATACAGGGTGTTTCAGAAAGGACTCCCCAACTTTGAAATGACATAACTTTATAACAGTGAGAGACAGAAAGGTGAAACAAGTGGTATGTTGGACAGACAGGTATGGAATTTCTGATACACCGGTTTGCAAAAATAGTTCCAATATTGGACATTAGAGGGCGTTGTAGTCACAAAGCAGTGTCCTTTAAATAGTGTATGAAAGTGTGCTACATGAAAAGATGTTCAATCACATTACAATGGTTTCGATATGGACCTTTTTTAACTTTAAATTTCTGTTGAAAGCTTCGCCTTGTCATTATCGGACTTCGATCTAATCGGTGGTATTCGAGAACAATAAAAACACGTTGCTCCAATGAATAAGGCATGATTTTCTTCAATTTCCTACAATAACTAATTCGATACAACTTCCTTACACGTGTCAGCACTGAACAAGACTGACGAATGAACTTTCTGTACTTCTGAGTACTATTTCAAGCTTCATCTGCTTGTAGCGCCATCTATTAGTCAATATTGGAACTATTTTTGCAAACCCGTGTATCAGAAATTCCATACCTGTCTGTCCAGCGTACCACTTGTTTCACCTTTCTGTCTCTCACTGTTATACAGTTATGTCATTTCAAAGTTGGGGAGTCCTTTCTGAAACACCCTGTAGATAGTGAGCTAATTAATACATACGTACATTAATACGACAGGATCAATAACAAAACAAAACTTTTCAAAGTGAGCGGAGCAGAGTCGACTAGTTCGCGGTCGAAAGCCAATTATCTCTTCGAACAAAAATTATCCATTTCTTCCTAATTCTTACTTAGGAAATTGAAGAAATGATAAATTATTATTACTACCTCTATTCTTATAGCCAAATAGTAAATAAGAATGAGGCATGACGAATATGCGATTTACCATTCAGGAAGATTGGTCGTAAATATCTACTCACAAGGGAACCCCTGATAGCCATTTTTTGCGCGCAAGCACACCGTGGAAGCCATAGCGTTGCGCGCCAGTGAAGCGTCCCAGAAGTGCGCAGAATTTAAAAAACATGCCGGAAAGAGGGGAAGCGAAGTTGTTAGCGGCGATCGCCAAAGAATTGCAGTTAGAGCACTGTTATTAAGCATAAAACCTGAATTTTGCCGTACAATTATTCGTCTCGAAATAATTTATAAGATGAGGTAGGCATCCATGAATACTATTTTTATTTAAAATTATAAAGTACCGCTATACATACCCCCTCACCAACGCAACGTATTACTCGACGTTGCACATGAAGCCAGCCCCGTGTTTGATTACCGATTATTTAATAAAATGAAATAATAAAATAAGGAAATGGTTATTAATTACTCTAGACATTTTTTACTGGAAGGCAATTAGCTAATTGTAATAATCTATTTTAAAAACTAAGTTTGTTTAGAAATTTGAGAAGCCATTCAATTGCCATCTGCTGCTGTCTATTTCATCTGAATTGGATTCGTGCTTATTGCTGTGAGTAGGAAGAAAGAAGTTCCGTTAAGCGCATTAATACACCGCTTTAACAATGGCTCATATTTTTTTCGTTTTCGTGGTTTATTTCGAAAGAAACAAAAATCCGCACTCTCTTATTTTGCAAGCATCTATTGTAGCTTCAATTGAGTAACATATTTCAATTTGGTGGAAATCTGTGACTTACATGTTCGAGGGATTCCCTTGTCAGTGAGAAAATATCAGGAGACGTTAGAGAGAGATAGAGCTAATTTTTAATGCTGGGGCATGGCGGTAAAATCCATATCAACATAGTGAATTAGAGAAATAATTAGCATTAATTATTGTTTGAAAGCTTCCATAGTGTGATTTTTCAGTAAACAAACTAAAAAAAAGTTTCAAAATTCATTCAGTGTCATTCATGTAATGTCTCATTATTTAAAATTATCCATTCGTGACTTCGCTTTAAAAGGTACACAAATTTCAATAAAAATTCATTTACATAGAGTACATTAAATGAATTAAAATGGCCAAAATAATTATTATATGATAAAAGGAACGGTTTGATAATATTTCAATAACATGTGACTCGCCTTTTTTAATCCACTCCTTCATTAGAACTTACATTGATCCATTTCATTTATTTATTTTATTTTAATTTTATTTTATTTTCATTCAAAAAGGAGATTCACCTTTTTGTTATTATAACCAAAGTAATATTTGATAATATTTGATAAAAAATCACGCTGTGGAAGCTTAAAAACAACTGGGATTAGCATTAAAACATTAAATCGACCCCAGCAGCTAACCTCGCACTACGTCACTTCCGGAAAAATAATGGCTGGCGCGAGGGGAGTGCAAAAGCGCTATTTTGCGCTTTTCAAAGCATTTTTTATATAGAAATTATGGACCAAAATTAAAAATTTCAATGGAATCGTGATATTTATATCAAAAATTGATATTCTGTAAAAAAAAAAATTATAATCGTATTTTTGCGTAGAGTTGTCCTTTAATAAAAAGGTATAAAAGCGCATTTTTTTATAACTTGAAAAAAAAGAACCATGACAAACGGAGTAAATAAAAGTGCATTTTTAATCGTGATTATTAGTAAGGAATGAAAAAAAAAAAAAAACCGTTGTGAAAAACAAGTTCCCCAGCCAAGACTTGAACCAACAACCTGCAAAGAATTACAAGATGCTGAGCGCACGCTTTACCCTTGCGCTACCGCTGCTGCTGAGAAATTTTGTGTGCACAAAAGTACATAAGGTGCGCCGCTTCAGGCCAACACCACCTAGACAGAAGGCCTGCGCACAGAAACGTTATACATTGTTACATCATCATCAAGCGGCTAAATTTACGGCTTATTATTATTATTGGTAGAAATAAGATTAACAATAGCCGCTTTTGTTGTTCAGGCGCCCAAATTTTAGGTCAATATCTCGTGAACGGCTGAATAGCGCGCGCGCGCGCACTACGGCTCCGCACACATACACAGGTAAGGATAGGACCCTCTACATACAGGGCCATAGCCAGGACGTTATCTTCGGGGGGTCGATTTTCAAAATTCCGGATCTTTTTACAAAAATTCCACTGATTCGGACCTTTTTCCAAAATGGGATGATCGTCGACCCCCCCCCCCCCCCCCTGGCTACGGGCCTGACATATACGCCAAGTCTCACCTGAATCCGTTTCTCCAACGGCGTAACCTCTTCTTGTAAGTCTAAAAATACTAGTCCGCGTAGAGAAAATTTAATATCTACCTTTATTTATTAATAAACAGCATTTTTAGACAAAAAATTATAGCCCCTGGAGGCTGCCATCTTTCCCCGAATTCGCAAAGGAACACGGGAATTATGTGACGTCAGATCAGGTATGGCCTGCGCAAAACAAGGCCAACTGTAGATGAGAACGCGCAGCTGTAGCAGGCGATCCAGCTTTAACACAACGAGGTTGAGCAGAGAAATGGAAGCCAAACCAGTGAAACCGTTTACATTCTTGTTTTTATGTCGCCTTTAGTTTTACAGTAACCATATTCAATTGGATTATAAACTTTAAGAATTACTTGCAGTTTTTTTTCCTCTGTTTTTGTAAAAAATTATTAATATCGCCAACTGGGTAAAGGTTAACAGTAATCTATTTTATCATTCGCGTGTTAAGCCTAATGCGATCAAGTTTGGCGATGTATTTTAACCTCGTTCCTTTTACCGTAATGTATATAAGAAATACTGACATTTCATTTTGAATTTTAAACTTACTTCAAATCGGTCTTTGTATTTCTGGAGCTGTTTGGATAGTATTCTCCTTGGTGTTAGTTCAGGTTGCCGATGAACGAAAACCGTCGGTATCGCGTCCGGCTTCAGGAGACGAGGACCTACTTTTTTTTATTTAATAACTATTATTTGCAAAAGTAGAAAGTAAAAATTGATAAAAACAGTACCCGGTAAGGGGACATTCAAGAAATACGTCACGCTCTTAGGAGAGGGAGGGGGGGGTATAAAACGTGTGACATGGGGGTAGGGCGAACTTTACATAAGTGTGACGTCACCATACACACCTTCAAAAATTCAAATTTTTTCATATTGTTAACTTAACGCTAGATGGAGGTGGTAACCCTGGACCTCTAAATCATTGAGTTTACCAAATAAAGTGTTTATAGTATGAATTAAATACTTAAACCTAGTAGATTCTCTAACTTTTTTAGGTAGACACCGCGGTAATTTTACATTATTAACAAAATTTGGCATTAACCTATATTTTTTACATTGCAAAACAAACCACAAATTAGCCGTAGTGGTCTTAATCAATAAATTAATTTTAAATAACATATTACCTAAAACTTTAGGACTTCTCTCGTTGAGCTGGCAACCTTGTGACATGGTTCTTAGATACAATGGAATCAAGCCAAAAACTGTGGACACAACTATAGAAAGAAAAATAACTCCGAAAACACTATTCCACATAATAAATTTTAATGACTCAGATGTACATTTCGGAAACGAAGTTTCCATCATCAGTGAGTAAAGAACAACGACAATCGACAATCGAACAGTGAAGTGTACATTTGTTAGGATGGGACGAAAGCAGCGCTTTCACAAAGCTCATCCAACCAGAATAAACACCAAATGAAATACACTGAGGTAGTCAAGAAGCCTAACCAACCCAAGCGGTCTTCCATATTATACAAAAAAGAAAATAAGATTGACGATTGTCAGGAACAAAAAAACAAACGAAATAAAAAATACAAGGAGAAATAAGATTATCACATCTTCCAGTAGTCTGGGAAAGAGACGTTGCTAATATCTTCAAAATTGATGTCAAGAACGTGCCTCGGTTTACGATACTTCGTATGCCAGTTCATATTCATTGAGTTCTTCAGTATCCCTTTCACAAGCTTATTGTCGTGAGTCTTCATCTTCTGTATCATAATCAAAAGGAGATCCTGTATAAACTTACCGATATGGGCCATGTTTAAATCGAGGTGGATGGATTGGTTTTTCACCGTCCTTCTGTCCAGCTGGGCAATGGTCCTCAGGGTAACATTCTGGAATGACTGTAGTTCACTCCATCTGCTTTTACAGATAGTCGCCCACGCAGGCATGCCATAGAGTATGGTCCGGATAATCGATTTGTACAGAAATAGCTTGTTGTCAATGCTGAGAGTGCTGTTGCGACCCATAAGAGCTATGATACTGTACTTAGCCCTCTTCGCTTTGTTCAGAGCATAGGACATATGCTGGTTCCATGAGAGTCTTGAGTCAATGATAACTCCCAGGTACTTGTAGTTGTCCACCCAGTCCAGTTTCTTATTAAACAGAACAAGAGAATCTGGGGGATGCTTGAGCTTCCTATTGAGGTACAAAGCCTTGCACTTTCCGACGTTAAGGTTCAACTTCCAGCAGTTAAACCAGTCTTCGAACTGCTTCAAGGCGCACTGCAGCCGAGTGATAACGTGAGCCGGCTGGTGTGCCCATGTCATAATGGCAGTGTCATCCGCATAAAAATACAGATTACAATTATCGGGTTTTGGGAAATCATGTACAAAGTAATTAAATAGCATAGGCCCGAGGACAGAATCCTGAGGGACACCGGCCTTTACAACACGGGGTGTGGAAAGATTTTCTCCAACTTTGGCTTGATAGGATCTGCCGTCAAGAAAGGATTTCACCATCAAAATCAAATCGGCAGGAAACCCGTCTCTGATCATTTTGTAGACAAGGCCCTCATGCCACACTTGGTCAAAAGCTTTACTGACATCGAGAAATACCACCCCACAGTACCTGGATAGGTTCAGGGGGGTGCTCAGGTCTTCAACGAGCCTCCATATCTGCATCGGACAAGAGTGGGCAGCACGAAAGCCAAACTGCTCTTCCCGTAAAAGGTCATTTGCTACACAGTGATCTTGGAATCTGACGAGGATCGTTCTCTCCAACACCTTGGACATCGAGGGTAGCAAGCTAATAGGTCGGTAGCTCGCGGGAATTGCAGGATTTTGCCCCTGCTTTGGGATACTCAACACAATAGATTTCTTCCAAGCCACAGGGAAGTAAGAAAATTTCCAGCAGTCGCTAATGATATTGGTGAGAAAGTCAATAAAGTTCTTTGGGAGATTCATAAGGGCGTTATTACTCACCTTGTCTTTTCCTGGAGCCTTCTTCTTTTTCAGTTTACTTATGATGTTGGCGATCTCTCCAGCCTCGATGTTGTACTTCGTAAAATGCTGCGGGACTTCATCAAAGTTGAAAATACCTTCTTCCACACGCTGAGACATGATTTGGCTCTCAGGCTTATCGTTGGTAGGAATAACAAACTGCATTTCCAGTGAATCTGCAATGACCTGGGCCTTGTCCTGATCAGTTTGCACATAGTTACCTTGTGGTGTACGGAGTGGAGGAAGCATAACATTCTTCTTCTTCTGTAAAGCTCTAACCATACTCCAAATGGAATTGTCGCGAGCCGACAAGCTTTTGAGTTTTTCATTTCATCTAGCGTCGCGAAGCTCTTTTATCTCTTCTTGAACTCTTCGCACTAACCTGTTGTACTTGGTTTTGAGCCAAGGTTCACGATAGCGTTGCCACAGTCTACGGGTCCTGTTTCTTTCAGCAATTAGGCGTTGGATTCCAGGAGTAAGTTGGATTCGATGAGAAGGTTTATTCTCTGATGGATACTTACTAGCTTCTATGGCACTGTTAATACATCTGGTGATGTCATCAACAAGTTGATCGATGTCCTCTGTACAGTAAGCAACGTCGGGATGGTGGCCATAGTCCTTAAGAATATCTTTGTAGAGCTTCCAGTCTTGATGATGTACGAGTTCCTCTCGGAAATTTATGTCAACATTGTCAAAGTTCAATGCCACAGGCTTGTGGTCAGAAGAAAGGTCATCAATCGTGAAGACATTGTACGGTTTGAAGAAACCCTTCAAGAGCGAGATGTCCAAAACATCACTACTAGGGGATGTTTTGAGGCACCCTGTACATAGAAGAAGTAAATAAAAGGAGAAAACACAATTCCACAACAAAGGTTTATTAGTTCGTATGTACATTTCACTGATACTAAGAATCTTGGATCAGCTCCTTGAATTATTTCTAGTTAATTATTACTAGTTCATAGTAGGTGTCCTCCACAGGTCCAGCAGCGATGATATCATCTCTACCTTGTATGTACCTATAGAGAATCATGCCGTTGTAATTCTGCGTTCTGGAGTTCCAGCTTGGATGCTTGGCATTTAGGTCACCAGCCAGGACGACTGGGGTGTCACCACTGAAGAGTTCATCAAGCTCGCAAATGTCAAGATAATGCTTAGGTGAATTGTAGAGCGCTACGAACTTCACTTCACCACAGGAGACGTCATTGATAATGATGGAGGCTGATTCCATACCTGCATAAGACTTGGATACTAATTCTTGGTGTTGAATTCCCCTCTTAATGATGATCGCAGCGCCCCCAGACGCACATCTTGCAGCATTTGAAGCCATTCGATCCTTATGGTACACACAATAGCCAGGTAGCTTGAAGTCTTGGCTTGGTTTGAGGTGAGTTTCACAGAGGAAAGCCACGTCGATTTCTTGATTTATCAGAAAGTTGTGAAACTCGATACGCTTTCGGGGAATGCCCCTAGCGTTCCATATCACGCACCGAAGTTCACCTTTATTGATTACAGTATAACGTTGTGCAGCCATACTAAAATTAGTTGGTCGTGAGGAGCCCACTCAACTGTGGGTAACTTTTGCCTAGATTAGAAAACAGATTAAAGATAGTCCTAATTGTTTATACATACCTGGTAGGTCGTTGATGTTGAGGCCTTTATCTTCCGGCGTAGACACAGCGGCAGCATAGGATTTGCCTGCGGTCACTTTAGAACTAGACATCCTTTGAACCTGGGGGTATTTTGGACATTTCGTGTAGCTTGATGTGTGCTGTCCACCACATCTGATGCACTTTGGGGGGTCTTGTCCTTTGATCTTGGGGCAATCTCTTGACTGGTGCCCCTCAGCACATTTATTACAACGAGGATCTTCCGTGCAGCCCATGGATACGTGTCCGAAGCGCAGGCAGTTGTAACACTGTAGTGGCTTCTTGTTCCCTCGAAAGGCCTCCACTGAAACTGCCAGCGGCCCAATACGTGTTATGTTTTTCAATGACTGGTTGTGTTCGGTGTTCGGGAGTAGAACCAAAACCATTGGCATATCAATGGATCCTTTGGCTTTCCTCAATCGAATAACTTTTTCCGGGAAGTAGTTGGCTCTTTTTAGGTCTTCTTGGAAATCATCGAGGTCATAGGTAACATCCACATTACGAATTACGTATTTCAAGACCTTCTCCGACTTTAGTTGATGATGCTGAATTTTTAAAATATCAGATTTAATGCCAGAGACTAACCTGTTGTGTGTTTCTTCATCTTCACATTTAACCTTGACGGTTTCAGCTCTGCCCGTATGAACGGCAATCTTTTCGACTGAAACATGCTTCTCGAGCTCAGTTAAAATCGTCTTAAACGGGACGCCATGAGTCAAAACAAGAGCAACCGAGTATTTATAAGAACAACAAGAGAAGCCGAGTGTTTATAATAATTAAGAACCAATCAAAAAATTATACAAAAAAAAAATTACAAAAACAAAACGCGAAAATCAAAAGAACAACCAATACAAACTACAAAAACCATGTACCTTCTTAGCTTAGCCCTATAAAACCCCTCCCCTCCCCCCACACCGGAAAAGCAAAGTCCGGTTATAAGAGCAAAGTGGAAACAACCCAAGGAAAGTAAATTATTTTGTAAAAAATTTTGCTAAAGGGAGCCATTCTGCCACTGGCATGGGGCCATCATCACTATTCAGGGTTTTATTGGTTGCTTTGTTTTTTACAATTTCAATCGATTCAAGGAAGTATAACATTTTAACATCTCTACATCTATGAATAACTTAAAACAAATCTGTAGAATAATTATGTTTTTCATTAATGATATGGTCCGCAAAAGATGACACCCCTAACCTAGCATTCTTTACATAAGAAATATGTTCCTTCATCCGTATTCCTACTCCTCTTTGCGAGCTTCCCAAATAAAACATGTCACACGTTTCACACTTAAACTTATATACCCCGGGGCAATCTTCCGCTGGGATCTTATCTTTTATTATGCTTAGTTTTCTTTTTAATGTATTACTGCTCCT
>JAHWFO010037459.1:1821-30855 GCA_023313115.1 Rhysida immarginata
GGTAAACAAATCCCCCCGATTTAAATACCTCCGACACCTTATTCCACGTAACCCTCGCCCTCCTACCCTTAATGCCCTCGTCAAAATCCACAAGCCCAATATGCCTATAAGACCAGTTGTTAATTACACCCCTGCCCCTGCCTATCGTGTTGCTAAGTCCCTCTCCTCATTTCTTTTCAACCTTAAACTATTGCCAAACACCTATAATGTCCAAAATTCCATTACCCTTACTGAATCTCTCGCCTCTTTCCACACTAATGAATACCTTTCCCTCATGTCACTTGACATTACTAACCTATATATAAACATCCCTGTCCCAGAAACCCTTTCTATCCTTGGAAACCTCCTGCTCTCATCCTCCTTTCCCGCTCATGACTACGTCGACCTAAACTCTATCCTCACTGTCATTTCTAACCAAAATTACCTTTCCTTTAATAATACCTTCTATTCCCAACCTTCCGGTTTAGGAATGGGGTTCCCCTTAAATAGCTTTCTTTCCGAAGTCTTCCTCCAGAACCTTGAACTCACCTTTGTCTCTCTTCTCCTCTCTAACTCCACCATTATTTCATACTTTCGATACGTTGATGATATCCTAATTATTTTTGATTCCCGTTCTACTTCATTCAGTTGACATTGCTAACCTTTTCAACACTTTCTCACCCCACATCCAGTTCACCTTTGAAACCGAATCTAACCGCTCTCTTCCATACCTTGATATCCTCATCACTAATGACCCCTCCAACCACCGCTTTTCATTCTCTGTCTACCGTAAACCCACTACATCATCTAATTTAATCCATTGTTCCTCTTCACACCCTCCTATCCATAAACAAGCCTCCCTCCATTTCTTCATCGACCGTGCTCTCAAGTTACCCCTCAGTCCTCCTTCCCATGCCACCGAATCCTGAACTATACGCGCCCTCGCCTTAAAAAATGGCTACACAACTTCTACCTTCTCCCGGATTCTCCAACGAAGAAAACTTGCCCTCTCCAACCCTAAACTTCCTCACCCATCCCCATCCAAGAAATGGGTGTCCTTGCAATTCATCAGCCCTCAATTTTACCGCCTTTCCGCCTTCCTCTCCTCACTCGGCCTCCAAGTTTCTTATCGATCATCGACCCCATGCTTTCGCTCTCTTAATCCACCCATCCAAACACACACCGACAAATTCTCCCGTTCCGGAGTTTATAGATTAAACTGTGGATTTTGCGATAAATACTATATAGGCCTATCAACCCGCAATTTCAATAAACGATTTAAAGAACACATGGATTCCTACAAGAAACAAGATAATAATTCACACTACGCGATCCACCTTGCTCGCACGGAACATGCCCCCAAAGAGCAAAGTGAAATCATGACCATTCTCCATCTATGCAACGACCCATTCAAGACTGCTACTCTCGAAGCACTTGAGATCTTTAAAGCTAAATTCTCCTCTCCAGATCACCTCCTCAATTGCCAAACCGTTTTTGATATTTATTCAATTTTAAATTCTTTATCCGATACCTTGTAATTTTTCAAATTTGTATATTTACTTTCCTTTTTTATTAATCCCTTAGTTTACATTAACTCTGGATGAGTCTTCTTCTATGTCCGCGTTTTCAATTTTGTTTGTTATGACATTTTTTTTTCATTTATATTTCAAATAATTATGCTCTCAAGGTTTCCTTATAATTTCATTGTTATTGGTTCCTTATCCAACCATTCTCCTTTCAATATCTGCACTGTACAATTTATTTATTTACTACTTGTTATTTCTTCATCCAATCATGTTCACATTCTGTACCATATTTTCTGTATATAAAGGCTTATGTCCTCTTGTGTGTATCCTTGATAAAGCCGGGAATAAATGGCGAAACTAGTCGGAAACTCTCTTCTCCCTTTGTTGTGTTGTAAAGTCTCTACCAATTTTATCGATAGAAACAGCACTATGAACCCTTTACTGAACGATTATTTTGATCCTGTTGGTTAATAAAGAAGCTTGTTGGAAATTGCTCTGCCCCACAGTCTGGTCTGTTTTTAGTGCTCTTTTACTGTATGTTTATAAGAATCTGGCACTTAGCCTGAAAAGCAATTAAGGAGCGCTGTCGTTAAAAGGAATACTTAGCCTCGAGACCACCTATTGGTAAATTAACAAATTATATCCATGTTAAGTGCCATCTGTGTTATATTAATATCTGTGAGAAAGAAACGGAAGTTTTACTGTTTATATTTTCAAGCATGGGTTTCTTTAACATTATTTAATACACATTTTCAGCATATGATACTTAAATTTTGTTTTAACTCTCCTTTTCAGATATACTTACACTATTCCAGTTGATTATAATTGAGACATGGGTCCTTTGATAAAAGTGAAGAGTGCTGATTTTCTGCGTAAACGAATTCGAAGAATAGTTGTCCAAGAGCTGGATGAAGATAAGAAGAAGAAGAAAAAATAGAGATTTTGGATTCGACCTTTTTTCTAACAAAAACATACACCCCCTAAACCGTCTTTTCTGGGGAATAATTTTAGTTTCTTGCATTTTACTAGCTTTGTATCAAATTTATGAAAGAATCGAGTTCTATTTATCTGAACCAATCGAAATTGTGAGCGATATAGGAAACAAAAATCTTCCTTTTAGCAAACTACCAAATATAACCGTTTGTAGTGATGGTTCTGCTTTTGTAAACAGTAAAAAAAAAAGTCCTGATGAATGTATTTTCATTGTAGACACTCTGAAAGAGGAATTTCGAGATATTAATTTTTATGACTATAGTAATATTACAGGATCCATAGAATTATTACCTCAGGCAAGTATATTATTACCTTTAAAGATTAATATTATATTTATCTAAATCTTATGTTTTAAAGGAAATAAAAGTCTGTAAACATTCCAGAACCAAAAAATAAGCTTAATATCAATTTTAAGCTTAACATTTATATTTTACTAGAAGCGAACCCACCCGTCTGTATAATCGGGAAATAACCCATTGTTAGATAACCCATTGTTAGATTTTTTTTTTGTTGTGACAACGTCCACCGTCGCTGATTTTATATAAATGATTGTTATCACTTAAGAGCTGTTAGCATTGACAACAATAGACGTAACAGCTTAATTTTCTGCGGTAGCATGTTAAAACAGATGCGGACAGTTTTACTTGCACACGGATGCAGAAACCAGTTTTGCATCATTACTTAATTAACGTATCATTATTAAGAGAGAATTTTATCAAGTCGAACATAAAGTATACAAAAGTCGAGCGATTTTAGGGTGTTTCTAGTCGATGTTTAATTTCATTTTTGTACTAGTTAGAAGGCCAACTGAATGAATTTGTATATCCAGTATTATAGCAGAATGAGCGGGTAGATCGACAAAGTAATTGGAACAGACGTCCTCCAAGTCCAGTCAACAATGCATAAGTGGTAAACAATACGTAACATGATATTCAAAAAATGACTTGTGAATATGAAACTATTGATGTATTGCATGCCAAATCTTAGCTGTTGCTGTTAGAGCACATACAATTAACTTGAAAGATTCGACGAAAACTCTGAAAACTCCATACACGCAAGCTAAGAATTGAGTGATCCGGTGGAGTAGCCAGGCAAGCAGCAGAATATAAAAATTTTTTAATGCGTCTACAAATATCAAGTATAAGTTATGCACTGAAACAATTTTAATTCATAGGGAAAAGTTCTTAAAACAGACATAGACAAACTAAAATTAGCTGCTGCATAAACAAAGTAAGTAATAAACAATAATATTCCCATAGGAAATCGTAAAAACCACGTAAGCGCGCTTGCTTGATTACTACACTGGGCCGTTCAATTATTAGGCGGAAGGAAAAGACCGCACCAGAAGCCATAGAAATGACATAAATATTCTCGAAACTTCTGGAGAATATTACGTCATAACTTTTCCCTCTTTAAATGCAAACTGCAATGTGCGGCCAGTAATTTACATGACAACATGGGTCTAGGCAAGGCAGTGGGTCAAGATATACGCAGTAGAATAATACAACAATTTAACAGCAACCTATCTTCTCAGCGTGAAATAACCAGGAATTTTGGACTTCCATCATATGCAGTTCATAATATTATTAATAGGTACTGGACAAGCGGAAATACCACCGGGCGTAAAGGGTAAATATGAACACCACTTCTGACTGCTCGTGGTCTTCGGTTTTTCAGGTGTCACGGCATTTAAAATAGACATTCAACAGTGACAGAAACTGAGGAATGGGCTTGAGGTTTCTAACAAAAACCTTTATCCTTGAATACCGTTCTCCCCTACATCACAAAATGTAAGTTGAAGCTTTATTGTTCAAAAAGAAAGGCGTGCGTAAACGCACTGCAGAAATGTAGGCGATTGGTATGCGCCCATCTGAAGTGGACTGATGCACAGTGGCGACATGTTTTCTGGGTCGATGAGTCTACATTTACGTTTGTTGTTAGTAAAAAATTCTAAAAGAGGAAAAGGACAATCCTACATGTTACCTATCTTCACTAATGGTCTAAGGCTGCATTATTGCCAATAGATTGGGAGACTTCCACATCTGCAATCGCACTGTTAATGCACAAGCATATGTTGGAATTTTAGAAGAACATGAAAAGAGGTGGCTGTACTCTGTCCAATGAAAGAAATACCGGGCGTGTCCAGTTAAATTTCCAATTTCAATCGTTAATCATTGTTAATTTTATTTAGCAACAATGTTTAACAATTGAAATTGGGAATTTAAATAGACACGCCCAGGTTTTCTTTCGTTGGACAGCGTGTAGAATTCATTTCTCATATTCCGCCAACAGAGGGCATCCAATATTCCTTGGGCGATAGTAATTTTCATCTCTTTCCAGGCTTTCTTGCTTTATTTACAACTATTTTCTTAAAAATTCTCCTTCCATGCTTTGTTGTTTTATTTCCAACAATAGTATAGTTACATTACTGTGGTGGTAATGCCTACATGCTAAATCACAATCACCACACACCTAAATAAAACCCATTGGCAAACAAACATGACGTCACAAACTGCATCATGAAACCAAAATTCCATAGAGATGAAGGAAAAATGAATTTAGTTTTAAAATATTATTGTGGAAAAAAACCTGAAGTTGGGATAACCCCCCCCCCCTATCGCCCCCAACACGGCCAGAAGTATCCATAACAAAAAGTGGTTCCTGGGTATGTCTTGCAGGGATGGAATCTATAAAGGGACAGTCAGAAAGAGCTTGGATTTTAGTAATAGTGGATATGTTGCCTTCTCCGCAACATCTTTTTGCAACTCATCCCTTTCTATTGCAACAAAGTAAGCTAAACCCCACACAGCACGCATTATATGACAGTGGCTACACAACAGAGAAATTGGGGTTAAAATTGACATGCCTGCAGTCCTGATTTCTCCCCAATAGAGAATATAAGGCGAATTATTAAAAGCAAGTTACGTCAAGGACGACTCCAAAGAGTTCAACAGCCAAAAAGTTTCGTAGAACAGGAATGGCGACAAATTCCCGTTGCAACGGTACAGAGATTGGTTGTAGGATATTTCCCCCAGAGCCTTAACTGAAAAATTGACAATTAACCCACAATATTTATCGCCAGATCACAGCCACTCATTTAATATTCTAGTTTTAAATTTGCACTGAAAACAGGTATCGGAAATTTTCTTAAGTAATAAAAATGGCGAATGTTAAGAAACCACAACAAAACAACTTTTAACAAATTAAACTTATATTAAGTAAAAAATTAAAAATAATAATACTAGAGTATAAAAACAACTAGAAAACAATAACACAAATATTTGGAATTCAATTCAGTCTAATTGCATCACCTACTTACTTACTTACTTTTCAAACCCGCTTATCCGTTAGGGTCGCGGGGGCAGCAGCCCTATGGAGGATCTCCAGCGATCGCGATCTTCCGCCATCAGGCGCATGTCCTCCCTGGTAATATCCAAGCGACTCGAACCCAGATTCTCCATGTAGTCTAGCCACCTGGTTCTAGGCCGACCCCTTGGTCTCTTACCCACCGGCTTGGAAAATAACAACTGCCTAGGAAGACTAGATTGCGGCATCCGTATCACGTGGCCATACCAGCGCAACTGAGATCTCTCAATGCGGAGAAGTAGCGGCTCAACACCTAAAGATTCCCTTATTGTGCTGCTGTACACTCTATCTAGTAGGGTAACACCTGCCACACCTCTCAGGAATCTCATTTCGGCCGCTTGTACCCGCGATCGCACTCTTTCGGTCATTACCCAAGCCTCATGACCATAGGTGAGAATGGGGACAAAGATAGATTTGAAGACGGAGAGCTTGGCTTTGTTACCCAGCTCTCGTTTCGTTACCACGGATCGCCACAGTTCACATCTGACACAGCTTGCTGCACCGATCCGAGCATCCAATTCTTTCTCCTGTCGTCCATCACTCGTGAATGCAATCCCGAGATACTTGAACTTCTCCACCTGTCTCAATGAGGCTCCCCTAACATGGAGAGCACACTGAGCAGGCTGTCTTGAAAGAACCAGAACTTCGGTTTTAGCCACACTGATCTTCATCCCAGCTTCTTCACATTTGGCTGCAAACCGGTCTAGTGCATGCTGAAGGTTCGTGCGAGAAGACCCAAGCAGGACAAGGTCATCCGCAAACAGTAACCTCTCCACCAGGCAGTCGCCCACACAAATACGCTCATCGCCTCAGCTGCCCCTGTCTATCCAGTCCATAAAGATAATGAACAAGATGGGCGACAGTACGCACCCTTGGCGGAGTCCAACACCCACAGTGAACGGTCTTGACTTAATGCCATTTATCCGGACACACATCTCAGGGCTTTCGTACAGAGACATGATAGCAACCAGTAATTGCCCATTCACTCCATACTCTTGCAACACTTGCCAGAGCTTCTCCCGAGGAACTCTGTCATATGCTTTTTCGAGGTCCACAAAGCAAGCGTAGACCTCTTTTGCATACTCCCAGGATTTCTCAAAGATTTGCCTTAGAGCAAAGATGTGATCCGTCGTGCTTCGGCCAGGTCGGAAACCACACTGCTCCCCCGACAGTTTGGAGTCGACTATTTCCCGACTTCTCTTCTCCAGACACTTAGCGTACACTTTCCCAGGAATGCTGAGCAAAGAGATGCCGCGACAGTTGTTGATCTTCCTCTTCTGCACATAATCTCGGCACAGGGTCTTATGCCGTTCCTGTTGGTCCCTCGTGGAATGTTTTATTTTCTTCTGTGGAGGCTATCCTTGAGAAGAGCAGCCTCTATCAAACATTGGTCTTTTCGGATGTTTTCAGTTGCCTTCCAAATGGTCGGATGGGCATGCCTCACCAAATGGTTGAAAGAACGATTCCAGCGCTCGCACAAATTATTAGTGCGGTCCCCGCCGTCGAGTGTGGCTTGGTAAACATTCCACAGCCGCGGCGGAAACAAAGCTGGAAACGTTCTGAGATGCCTCGATAGTTGACAATCTCTCTGATCTCCCTTTTGAAGATAGGGATCACAATTCCTGTCTGCCATTGCTTAGGGGCCTGTCCAGATATCCAAGCAACTTGACACACTCGAGTCAGCCACAGGATACCATCCCTATTTAAGGCCTTTATCATCTCGGACCGGATTTCATCATCACCTGCAGCTTTGCCAGTCTTCAGGGACTTAATTGCCCATCTGACTTCTGTTTCAGTGATACTACTGTGACTATTCTCCGCTCCAAGGTGCACTTGTATGCCTCAGTTGTTGTGTTCACCGGATTAAGAAGAGATGCAAAGTATTCCTTCCACCTATGCAATACACTCTCCTCCGTTTGCATCACCTAGCCCATTTAAAAATTCTGGCAACGTCTTCCTCTTCTGCACATAATCTCGGCACAGGGTCTTATGCCGTTCCTGTTGGTCCCTCGTGGAATGTTTTATTCTCTTCTGTGGAGGCTATCCTTGAGAAGAGCAGCCTCTATCAAACATTGGTCTTTTCGGATGTTTTCAATTGCCTTCCAAATGGTCGGATGGGCATGCCTCACCAAATGGTTGAAAGAACGATTCCAGCTCTCGCACAAATTATTAGTGCGGTCCCCGCCGTCGAGTGTGGCTTGGTAAACATTCCACAGCCGCGGCGGAAACAAAGCTGGAAACGTTCTGATATGCAGCGGCGTAATAGTGCCGTCGAGCGCACTCCAGACTGGATTTGGCGATAAGCCTCCACTTAAGTACTGCAGAAATAATCCAGCAGCTCTTGGAGGCCTCCAATGTCGGGCATATTTTGCCGCAGATGATCCATACCATTAGAAACGCCATATATTGGCAAGAAAGCCAACCCATCTAACATAACGCAAAAGTGCCTAACTCTCTCGTCATCCATATGGATCTGTTGCAAACCCAGACCCTAAAGTTTTCACCATGTGCTCTGGGTCTAGGTGGTAAAAGCAGGCACGGCATTCAACCTGATGTAAAACAAAAAATAAATAAATAAAAGGAAAGAAAAAGTTATAAACAAAGAAAGAAAAAAGCGAAAAAAAAAACCTGTTGTCCAAGCGTCAATGATACAGCGTTGATCGCAGCACGTTCGAAGTCAGTCATCATGGTTGTTGGGTCCAGACTGAATCCCAACTCCTGGCAATGGTTTAGTACTGCAGTCAGCAGCTCTTCATATATGTATTGACTCTTTCCAGATAAAAATGCATATAAACACGTTACTGCTGACTGTCCAAGTGGTGCCCGGATGACATACATTTGTTGAAATAAGTTTGGTGCCGCTACAAAAGTTCCATCCATGTACCACATGGAGGAGCATCCGTGATGCTTCAGTCCTTGGTCCGTTGCGAACGCTATGATTCTATTTGTGGAATCAAGCCCGTTATCATATATTAGAAAAGGTTTATAATCAGTTGCACGCGTTGTCTTCCACTCACTGCTAATGTGTTCAAGGTCCCGCAGTGATGGTGAATCCTTCGGCAGCGCTTCCTGTTGCACCCTTCGAATATTGCACATAGTATATCACATAGTAAGCCAAAAAAACGAAAATCTTATGAAATCCAGTAATCTGGGAAAATTGGCATCAAGGATATGTCTTGGATTACGATGCCTTTTTCTATGTAGAGAATGTTTTAGAATGCCAGAGACTAGATCATTATCATGATTTACTATAATAGGCAGCACGGCTTTTATGATCTCTTGAACATATTTCCCGACATGGGTCATATTGAAATCATTATGAATGGAGTAGTTGCGAGCAGATCTCCTATCTAATTGTGCACTAGTCCTTAGGGTAATGTTCTGGAAAGTTTGAAGTTCCTTCCATCTTGTCTTGCAAATTGTAGCCCAGACGGGCATGCCATATAGCAAAATGACACGAACAATCATTTTGTATAACAGTAGTTTGTTATCAGCACTGAGGGTACTGTTACCACCCAACAGAGCAATTAAGCTAAACTTTACTTTTTTGGCATTGTTCATCGCATAAGTCACATGCATATTCCATGATAGTTTTGAATCAATAACAACGTCAAGGTATCTATATTTATCAACCCATTCCAAGTATTTGCCATATAACTTTAAGGAGCCAAGATTTCTCTTTTTCTTCTTAGTGATAAACATTGCTTTGCATTTGTCGACATTCAGTTTTAATCGCCACTTGCTAAACCAAATTTCACATTCTTTAAGGGCTTTCTGCAAACGTGATACAACAACACTAGGCTTGCGTGCCCATGTCAGTATAGCAGCATCATCCGTATAAAAACATAGCTTGCAGTAAGAGATTTAAGGGAAGTCACGTATATAGTAATTGAACAGAACTGGCCCCAACACTGATCCTTGTGGGACACCGCCATTTATCTCACAGGTATTAGATAATTCACCTCCAACTCTGACCTGAAAAGACCTGTTGGACAGAAACGAGTGGACTAGACTAATTAAATCATGTGTGAAACCATCAGGTATCATTTTATAAATAAGGCCTTCATGCCAGTCCTGATCGAAGGCTTTATGAACATCTAAGAAGATGACGCCGCAATTCATCGAAAGATTAAGGGGAGTGTTAAGATCTGCTATAAGTCCCCAAACTTGGAGCTGGCAAGACTGTTTCGCCCGAAAACCAAATTGTTCTGCACGGATGAGATTATTAGTTGTGCAGAAATCTAAGAATCTTGTGAAAATTGTTCTCTCCAAGACTTTAGAAATAGAGGACAGTAAGCTGATGGGGCTGTAGCTTACAGGATTTGCAGGATTTTGACCGGGTTTATGAATACTTAGAAGAACAGACTGTTTCCATGTATCTGGAAAGTAACAGTTATCCCAACAGTCGTTTATAATTTGATTGATATCACCAGTTACATTTTGAGGGAAGTTTTTAAGGCATTGTTTTTAATAGTATCTTTATCTGGTGCCTTCTTTTTCTTGAGTTTCTTAAAGCAATTTTGAATCTCAGCTACCTGTATTTTATGATTGGCCACATGATGGCTATTGTTGTAATATTTTGTTATGCTGCTTTCTACCATTTTGGATATTTCTATACTCTGTGCAATAAAAGAAAAAACTGACGTGATTCCAGAATCTGCTATTAGCCAATCAGAAGCCTGGCTGAACGCTCAAGTAGGCTTCTGATTGGCTAATAGCACACCACGCCAAGTTTTTTCTTTTATTGCACAGAGTATAGTCCTTCTGGATGATCATCCTTTGGAGTCACAAATTGTTCTTTAAGCGAATCAGCAATAAGCTGTGCTTTGTCTTGGTCATTAGTTATAAAATATCCATTGGTGTCTAAAAGCGGTGGTATGTCCATGATAGTCCTAGGTTGACAAACTGTTCATCTTCTCATTCCATCTCTCGTTTCAAAGTTTATTTACTTCCTCATTTACTCTTCTCGTAAGTCGATTATATTTGGTTTTCAGCCAAGGCTCTCGTGTTCGGTGCCATTGCCTCCTTGCCCTGTTTCTTTGGTCTATTAGATACTTGACTGCTGGAGTAAGATCGAGATGATCAGGCAGTTTCAGGTCTACTGGAGAAGCACAAGCATTGATAGCGTCGGTAATACGTGCAGTGACCCTTTCAACATTTATGTCTCTCTCCTCCGCAGTGTGCACGTCATTGAGTAGATTATGACGCGAATGGATGGCACGAAAGACAAACTGCTTTTTCCGAAATAGATCATTGGTGAGACAGTGGACCTTGAAACAGTTGAGGATTGTTTTCTTCAAATCTTTGGACATCTACGGGAGCAGACTGAGCGGTCGGTAGCTCGCAGGAATTGCAGGATTTTGCCCCTGCTTGGGGATACATAACAATAGAGTGCTTCCTAAATATCGGGAAGTAGGAAAACTTCCAGCAGTCGCTTATGATATTTGAGATGTCATTATTAATGTTGTTCAGCAGATTCCTTAGGGCGTTATTACTTACTTTGTCTCTTCCTGGAGCCTTCCTTAGTTTGAGATTTCTGATCATGGTAGCTATCTCGCCAGTCTCGATGTTAATCTTCTATGTAAATTGCGGGACATCTTCAAGCTTGATAAGACCATCTTCCACACGCTGACATGAGTTGACTCTCGGGATTATTTTTATCAGGAGTAACAAACTGAATCTCTAGGGAATCTGCAATTAGTTGTGCTTTATCCTGATTAGTTTGGACCTTATTACCTTCAGGGGTGCGAAGTGGATGAAGTGTACCATTCTTCTTCTTCTGCAGAGCCCTAGCCATTCTCCAAATGGAACTGTCGCAAGCCGACGCTTGTCATTCCACCTAGCATCACGTAACTCTCTTATTTCTTCCTGGACTCTTCGACATTTGGTTTTTAGCCAAGGTACACGATAACGTTGCCAAAGCCTACGGGTCCTGTTTCTTTCTGCGATCAAGTGTTGGATTCCTGGGGTAAGCACAGTTTGATGAGGAGATTTATTTTCCAATGAATAGGCACTATTTATTCGCCTGGTGATGTCAACACGTTGATCGATGTCTCCCGTACAGTTTGCTCTATCGAGTTGGCCGTCATGGTCCTTGAGGATTTCTTTGAAGAGCTTCCAATCTTACTGATGCTTGACTTCTTCTCTGAAATTGACATTGACATTGTCAAAGTTTAACGCCACAGGCTTGTTGTCAGAAGAAAGGTCATCAATCGTGAAGATGTTGTATGGCTTGAAGAAACCCTTCATCAGTGAGATATCCAACACGTCACTTACAGGGGAATGGTCACAATGGTAAGTGTCCTCCACTGGCCCTGCAGCAATGATGTCATCCTTACTTTGTATATACTGGTATAGAATCATGCCATTGCAGTTCCGTGTTCTGGAGTTCCAGCTCGAGTAAATTTGTTCATCACATTTTTTCTTTTAGAAAATAAAAATGATAACATCTTTACCTGAATTAATTATTTGACTTGCAGCCATTAAAGTTATGTTATAATTTAAACCTTGATAAATTATGATTATTTAACTTTTCCTTAGCTTTTTATTTTAGCCCGGGCATTAATATTAAACTGTTTTTTATTTAGTAGGTAAAAGTGGGAAGTTATTTTATTACTTCTTTTTTGGCTACTTGTCATTTAAAATATATATATATATATTTATTTATTTAAACTATATATATTTATTCATTTCCCAATGTAAGTTCCATAGATGAATTTAGAAATATCTCAACAGCAATGTTCTTTGATTAAATAATGTGTACACATTCTGATATAGTAATTTTCTTATGGATACATTCCTTATAATTGTTTACTTATAAAACATTTTCTTTTTGCAAGCTGAACCCAATTAGCTTGATCAGAAATTTGTTTAATATTTTCTTTTGTTGATACTTCTGTTGTCAGGCATTGCATCTGTGATGTTTATACATGGATCCTAATAATTTTAGAATTTAAGCTATATAATTAGATAAATTTTGTGCAAATTTTTTTTTTAGATAGCTTAATTTAATGTCGTCAGCAATGTTTATGAAACATATTTATTGTTGTTATTTCTTTTGGAGTTGTTCCATAATTTACATAGTCATGCTCTGAAGTGTGCCCTTCAATTGTCGCAGTGTGCTAGCTGTGTGCTTCTTGACTGTTGCCTCAAGAGCATAAAAGCTTCAACTTGAAGAAATTTCATCACTACTTTTCCACTCTTCCTGTTGGCCATGATGCTGCCATGAGGCTCCTCCATCTTCCTCATAAGTGATAAGTGTATAAGTGTAAAATTTCATCCTCTGCTGGGACTTTCAAGCCATCAACGTTTGCTCAGCAGGATCTTCTTGCGACGCCTAAGAGTTCTCGCAAGAAAAAAGCCCGACGTCTTCGTAGCAAGAGGGACGGGATTTCTGTGTCCTCTTCATCTGGACGAGACAGCTGCGTAGACCGTCATCATCGCAGCCCCACTTCCTCTTCGGGACATGCTCGCTCTCCTGTATGGAAGACATCTGAGCCTCCTCCCTCGACTGTGAGGCTCAAGTCTCCTTCAGATACAGGTCAGCCCCTGTCAGCTTAAATTCGCAGTGAAGGTCTTTATTCGCGGGTTGTCTCTATCATCTTCAACCCCTCCATTGTGGTGTCGAACTGCGTCTTTGACTGTGAGTGCAGGGTAATTTCTTTGGACCTCCTGCTATCTGGTCTCAAATTCCGATTGCTTAATGTGTACGTCCCGTGTTTATAAGCAGAGAAACAGACATCCTTTGAAGACCTTGACTTTTACCTGTGCTCGTCCTTGCATGCAGTGGTTGCTGGGGACTTCAATTGCCAACCGGATGAGAACAACATTTTTTCGTCCGGGTGTGTCTACCAGTTGTGCCAGCAAAATGCACGTTTCAATCTGTGGGCATCTTCTTCCAATTCCAACCAAAGTGGGTCTACCTTTCACCAAGGGCCCTCTGTGTCTTCAAGGTTGGACCTTTTTCCAGTAGACGCCACTTTCGCTGGTGCCCCTGGTACCATGGAGGTTATTCCATGCTCCTTTTCAGACTACAGTGCCATCAAGTGGTCTTGGAACCCTCCATTCCCGGCCTCCTCTGCAGGATCTATTTCGAACAATTGATTTCTGAACGTTTCTCTGCTTGACATCGATAAATATAAGGGAATGTTCCTTCGGTTTGTGGAAAGACATCTTCACAACCTTCCTCCGCCGCTTGCTTCGTGGCTCTTTTAAATCCAAGATCCGACGTCTTTCAGAAAGATTGGGTGTGACGCTGCTAGATGCAATCGGCGCCATCTCCTCATACTGCAAGAAATTCTGCGCCTTCTCCGCTGTTCCATCCCGCAGGGGGCATATGCTGATGACATCCGCCAGGTGACGTGCGAGATCAACGCTCTAATGATCCGCAGGGCTATCGGCGCAGCTCTCAGGGCTAAACGGTCCTGAGCGTTTGACGTCTGGAATAAGCCGTCAGCTGTGTTCGCTGAGGAGAGGCTACGCGCCAACAAGAAGAGGTGCCATCGTTTGGTGGTAGAGAATGGGACAGTGGAAACTGATGCTGACATCTTGTCGGCTTTCCATTCTCATTTTTCATCATTTTTTGGCCACCCAGCCTTTCCATCTGACGCAACCTTGAAATGGATCGATGCACTTAGACCTCTCGCTGCCGACGCTGACCTGTCAATTACCCGTCCCTTTTCCGAAGATGAAGTCAAGAAGTTTCTGTCCATGGATTAGACGGCATCAATCCAGCCCTGGATTAGACGGCAACCCGTATTCGTATTATAATGCGACTTGGAAACTTCTTGGGCCTTTCCTGGTCCAAGTTTTCAACTCGATCCTCAAGGACCCTTCCTCCATCACGTCGGACTTTACCGCGGGGAGAATCATCTTACTCCCCAAGGTACCAAATCTTGAACTCGTCACCCAATTATCACAGCACTGTATGCTTCTGCCACATCTTGCGTTGCGATTAATGGCTCCAATTCGCCTTTCTACGATCTGTCCAAAGGCGTCAGGCAGGGGTGTTTATCTCTCCCCTCTTATATATATTCTATTTGGAGCCATTATTACAATTTCTTAGTCGCCACCCAGATGTAGGGGGGGTATGATTTGCCAGCTGCTTCCATCAACATCCGAATGCTGGCATTTGCTGATGACGTAGTGTTATTTGCATCTGATGCATATTCCCTGGGCATCTATAAAGAATCCTTCGATCTGTTTAATACTTCGATGGGAAGTTCCATCAATCTCTTCAAGTCTAAAGGCATTGCTATTGAGAAGTGGACAGTGGACTATCTTCAATCCTTCCCGATAACGTTGTGTGAGCAAATTACAGTGCTGGGATACGTCTTTTCCTTTCTTCCCGATATGGCCTCTCGTCACTGGCAGCGTCTCCCATAATTCCAACCCCACGTCCACGCCCGTGGGAGACGGACAACGACATAAAGTAAGGGAATGCCTGTAAGGGTGAGGTACAGCGGGGATTTTAGAACCCTGGCACCGTTACGGAAGCTGTGAAGGCCTTACGGGAACCCTGAAAAGTGATGGCTAACGGGGCTCTGGTAAAGCCAGCTTGGAAGCTTTAGGAGGTACTCCTCCACCAAGCTAGGCGGCAGCGCGCCAATCACCTGCTAGGCTGAATTAACAAAGATTAAAAGAAGGCAAAGAGATACTACAGGACGGATTACATCAATGACGAAATGGCGCGGACACGGTACACTCAAGTATGCTACGTGGAATATGAGAGGGTTAAATGGGAAAGAGGTGGAATTGGAGGAGGAAATGATTAAAAATAAAATACCCCTAGTGGGAATAACTGAAACAAAGAAGAAAGGACAGGGATGTGAACTACTGCATAATGGATCGATGCTCATATACTCAGGAGTGCCCCATAATGAAAGAGCTAAAGCAGGAATCGCTTGCATGATAGATAGCGATCATAAACAACAGATTAGGGAGTGGTCCTTCATAAACGAAAGGATTATGACAATTACAATTGAAGAAGAAATAACAAAAGAAGAGATCACTCTCATTATTGTCTATGGACCAAATGAGGACGCGGAATTAGAGCTAAAAGATAAGTTTTATGATACACTACAGAAAATCGTAGATGACTGTAAAAATCAAATAATAATAATGGGAGATCTGAATGCTAGAGTGGGGGATGATCCAACTGGATATGAAGAAGTAATGGGAGAATCGGGAGAATCCCATCGAAATAATAACGGGAAGAAACTGTTACAGTTTTGCTTAGGAAATGCCTTGGTCATTTTGAATACTAAATTTCCTCATAAAGACATACATAAATATACACGAGTAGAGCATACCAAAAGCGAAAAGTCAATAATAGATTACATAATAGTCAGGAGCAGTGAGCAGAAATATGTGAGAGACATCCGAGTTAAAAGAGGAGCGGAAATTGGAAGTGACCATCATTTATTAGTAATGACAAAGACAGTTCAGAACAAACCTGACCGTAAAAGACAGAAAAATATTCAAATCAGGCCAAAGAAAGAAAGCATATGTTCATATAAATTAAAAGAGAAAGACAACCAAAGGCTTTACAGAACAAAGATCGAAGAAAAATTGCGGCAGTTTCCAAATTGGAAGGAAGAAAGCGATTTGGAAACGGCATGGGAAAATTTCAAGCATATGATATTGGAGGCAGCTAAAGATGTTTGCGGTAGTAAATGTATCGAAGGAAAGGACAGAAAGAAAAGTAGATGGTGGGATGATAAGGTTAAGGATGAAGTTGCTTTGAAGAAAGAAAAATGGAAACGATACATGGGAACTAAATCAACAGAGGACTATAATGCTTATAAAGAACAAAGAATAAAAACAAAACAAACAGTAAGAGAAGCTAAACAAAAGGCATGGGAAGAGTTTGGAAACTTCATGGAAGAAAGTGCTCAAGATAATCAAAAATTGTTCTATAGAGTGATGAAAAACATGAGGAAAGGAGAAAGTAAAGAATGTGCACTGAAATTCATTAAAGATAAGCAGGGTAAGATTTTGACTAAAGAAAAGGAGATTATGGAAAGATGGAAGGAATACTTCTCAGAACTCCTGCAGGATAATAGTACCAGAAACACAGAAACAGAGGAGGAAGGGGATGAAGAGGAAGAGGGAGAAAATACAGAGGAAGGAGGGTCAGATGGAGGCTCTGGAGATCATCCAAAATTTGAAGAAGTACAGCAAGCTATACAAAAATTAAAGATGGGAAAAGCACCAGGAGAGGATGGAATAACCACCGAGATGGTGAAATATATGGGAAAAGATGGGGAACAGATGCTCCTTAGAGTTTTTCAGCTGGCATGGGAAGCGTGCAGAATACCAAAAGATTGGGAAATTTCTATCATAGTCCCAATATTTAAGAAGGGAGATAACAGAGAATGTGGGAACCATAGGGGAGTATCATTGCTAAGTATACCAGGGAAACTTTATAGTAGAATTCTGGAGAGGAGGCTGAGACGGCAGATGGAGACAAATCTCGAAGAAGCTCAGTGTGGGTTCCGTCCTAATAGGAGCACACAAGATGCCATATCTGTCTTGAGACAAATAATGGATAAATCCATGGAGTACGGTAAAGTAGTACATGCCTGCTTCATTGATTTAGAGAAGGCATTTGGCCGGATTCCTTGGAAAGAAATATGGAAGGCTCTGAAGAGAAAGAAGGTCTCAGAACATCTTGTGAAACGCATTAAGAGCTTTTATGCTTATTGCCGGAACCGTATTCGAACTTGCAACTCGCAGTCTGCGGAGTTCATAACCACCGTTGGAGTAAGACAAGGCGATATTCTAAGTCCGCTCCTTTTTACAGCAGTGATGGACGAGGTTCTGAAGGACTGTCGTCAGGGTTTCAAAAGATTTGTGTTAGGTTATTGGAAAATGAAACCAGTGATAGTGAACATCTTAGCATACGCAGATGATTTGGTTCTAGTTGCTGATTCGGCTTCAAAACTTCAGTATAACTTAAACCTCCTGATTATGGCTTTAAAGAAGAAAGGACTGACAATCAGTCTAAATAAAACTAAAACAATGGTCATCTCAAGAGAAAGGGAAGAACATCAGATAATGACCAGAGGACAAGTATTAGAGCAGGTGTCAAATATTAAATATTTAGGGGTAAATATAAACCAAGATGGGAAACTGACTAGTGAACTCGCTGCCCGTACAGGAAGCTCAGGAAAAATGTTTTATGCTATAAACCATAAGTTCCTTAAAAAGAGAGAAGTGACAGAAAAAACTAAGCTTGATGTCTATAGGTCCACTTATACTCCAATCTTGACTTATGCTAGCGAGACTTGGGCATTGACAAGTAAGACAGAAAGCCGAATTCAAACAGCAGAAATGAGATATCTCAGGACTGTGGCAGGGAAAACAAGGAGAGATAGAGTAAGAAACACCACGATCAGGTCATTACTAAAGGTGGAGCCACTGATAGAACGTATAAAACGTTCCCAATTGCAGTGATTTGGACACGTACAGAGAATGAATGGAGACAGATATCCGAGACAGGCGATGGAGGCAAGGGTAGAGGGAACGAGACCTCGAGGAAGAAGAAGAGCTACTTGGGTTGGGAATGTGGAGGCTTCCCTCAGGCAGAGAGGATATTCGTGGAGGCAGGCAGCTAAATTGGCAGAAGATCGTAAATCATGGAAATCTCTTTGCAAATCCTCTACACTGCAAGGTAGAAGAGGACTGGACTAAGTAAGTAAGTAAGTCACTGGCAGCAAGTTATTGATAAGTGTTTGTCTCGCTTTGGCAAAAACTTTCGTTTTTCCACCGCGATGTTTGTCAAGGCGAGGTTCATCAAGACACACATTTTGCCTCTACTGACTTCTAAATGCCTATTCGCTTTACCATCTCCTCAGCTCTTGAAGAAAGTGCATGGTGCAGTTGTGGACTGTATCTGGGGATATGCAGCAGTCCGTCACCCTGTTCGCGGGGAACTGCTGTTTATACCCTTCGATGGAGGATGCCTGAGCCTGCCTAACTTCCGGCGCTACCTCACTGCGGCCAAATGGCTGCTTTGATCCGGGTCTTCCTCTTTCCCCCTGCCATCTGGGCCAATTTTCTCTTCCTGCACCTGCGTTTCTTCTTTAAGGTGAATGGGCTACCAGTTCCTATTTCGCTGCCAGTGACTATCAACCTACGATCTTCTGGGTTTTACAACCACATCCAGCAAGACCTAGCGACCTTTGTTGTCGACCTACGTCAGATAGACCCACAAGACAGAGGGAGCCTTCGTCTATCTTGGTACTTCCAGCAGGCCCGAACGGAGTGCGTCTTCTGACATCGTGTGCTGGCACCCCCCAGTATCCATGGTCAGCCATCTTGAAGGCCATCAAGTCCTTCGCCTTCGAGAGGACTGTAGTTAATTTCCGTGGCGCCTGCTGCACCATGGATTCTATACTCTCCAGCGGTTACATCAGTGGGGATTAGTCAGTTCTGCTGGTTGCCTGTTTTGTGGGTCTCCTGAATCCATCGACCATGTCTTCTTCGAGTGCCCGTTCGCACGGTCCATCTGGGATCGCCTTTCGTCACACGTTGGTCTGACCGTCTTCTCCATCCAGTCAGTGCGATTTCTCATGGACTACTCCACCAGTGCTGCGTACAAGTTGGACCTAGCCACTTCCATCACCTTTTTCAACAGAGCTTTGGTTGGCCCGTCAGAAGCGATCTGATGGTGTTCATCAGCTAGCCTCAGCCATCTGGAGGATGGGCGCCATCCATCTCAGGTCCTTCCTTTATCTCGAATGGCATCAGCTTGGCCCAGCTACGTTCCAGAGACACTATTCATCATCTCAGCATCTCTGCAAGATCATTGAAGGGGTTACGAACAATATCTCGTACCTCTTCACCTTTCCCCTCGACATCGATGACCTACCGGTGGGCGGACGGGCCTCTTTTTGAGGCGTTTACATAGGTGCAGCCCTTGAGATGCACCCTGCCTGTTTTAGGATCAAAGGTACCCCTCTGGAGCCGTATCATCGGCTCCAGTTCCAACAGCGACATGAGGCTCCTCCATCTTCCATAGCCACTACAGTCTTCAACCTTCATCTTTTTTTATTCCTGAACAATTCTGCAAAGATAATGTTTTGATTATTCCAATCCTTAAGTATCCGGATATGTAAGCCTTTTTCATTCTCATCTTCGTCCTCTTCTGTCGAGGTCGACATTTATTTCTATAAACTGTGACACAGATTTGTCTGGATTCCCCAGTCAATCTCTTCTCCGGAAGTCCTCTTCAGCTTCCGCTATGTAATGTAAATTTTTTTTTCTGTAGTGTGCTAGTCATGCCTATCGGGACTTAAAATTAAAATTTTCAATTAGGACTTTTAACCTTTCTAAATTTTACAAAAGTCAATTTTATATAATTTCTTTTTTCTTATCTTCACTCTTGGACCCCAATGTAATTCTAAATTTTCTTTTACTCATTTTAAGTTTTTTTTTTAATTTTGTTCCCTTTGCATCAAACAAAATGGCTAAAATGGAGTAGTCAAGTAAATATTTTAGTTTATTTTTGTAATTTTTGCCTTCCACTTTCCTTATGGAAAATGGCAAGGAATATTATTTATATACTTGATTAGCATTCCCTCTCATAAATTAATTTCTACAACTGTGGGAATCAAGCATTCTTATTACAGCTGAGGTTTTGTATCTCATGCAAATATTCAATTTTTAAGCTTGATTAAGTTTAAATGCATTTTTCCTTTTCATTTATGATGGCCACATAAATGCTCTGAAGTTTTTTTTATGCATTACCATTGCATGCTCTCTTAACTTTTATTAAGCAATTTCTCATGTTGCTAATTTTTCCGGTAAAATTCTTGATTCACATACAATTGCAGGCTTTCTTTTATATTGTATCTTTATTCTTGAATTTTTGGGGATTAATGTGTAAAGTCAGATCTTTATAAATTTTATTTCTGTAATAATATTAAAATATAAACTCAATCCTTTGACCATGCCTGTTGCTTATGTTTTTTTGTCTGCAAACACACCTTAACCGCATACAACCGTGGTTTAGCCTAAATGTTATGATATTATAAGTCCTTTTTCCAGCTTTTTAAAAAAAATTACACAACGCAATGTCTAGTCGAAATGATGTTTAGATTATAAATCCACTATACTTTTCTTAACAATCTTTTTCTCTTATCTTAATCTCACTAATGTTGTGAGAGTAGTTTATTTTGATAAAAGTAACAACTTTTGAAGAATTTAAATTTTCTTTGTAGTCCTTTTATAAATACTTTAAAGATTTAAACTCAAGCTAATATATTTAATGAGTTGACGTTTATAAATCAATAAAACACCTCTAAAGCTGAAACATTACATTTGATGTTAATGTCAATTTAAACAAAGTAACGTTCTTATATAAAAACGTAACAGTTTCTAAGAGTTAGCTCTTCATACCCCAGAAAAAAATTCCTATTTTTGTCTAGAAGAAACACAACCCTCTCTCTTTTACTTCTCTACCATAGAAGCTGGAAAAATTCTTTAACTGCTTCTCATTAAAAACATGGCTGTTTTTGGGGCGACAGTGGAGATCCAACAAATCTGCAGCATTGTTAGCAAAAAATTTTAACATCATAATTGCACATGTCGCACAGTGGCACAGTTGTAAAAATATCGACTTAAAATTATAATTCAACTTTTTTTTTACATTTTACCATAGAAATTGGTGTATTGTTACAAGTATAGGAATAAATAATTAAAATTTAAAAATAAATTATGTATTAGCAAAAAAAATTTAGGCCTAATAAAATAAAAATCAACTAAAAAGCAAACAAACCAATGAATTTTATAAAACTACACTAATTAACTAATAAAATTATTATTATTATTGTTATTATTATTATTTTTATTATTACTTAAAAATAATTTTTATGAGTTTTATTAAACATTATAACGCAAGTAAGCACTTTTTACAATGTATCTGTTAACGAAATTTTTAATATAATCTTTAATATCAAATAAAAAAATCAAATCACCTTTATCTTGATCAAGAATTATTTTTCTGAAATTAACTGAATTTTATAAAATAGAAAAACATGATTACTTAAACATATCAAACGCGCACTGAATTAATTATTTTCTTATTACAGTAACATATTATGTTTTCATAATTATTATTTATCGTTAATTTCTGACAAATTTAATTAAATAAAAAATTTAAATATTAATAATAGCAAAAAAAAGAGACGATTTCCTTACGTAAATTAGTAAAGAAACGCAACATGCAATAAAATCTACCCCAACGGTAAACTTACCCTCATAGCACCTCGCTCCCAAGGTTGTTAAAAAGAAGGTGGCCTCTATCGGCCGATTTCTCTCAAAAGAACTCGCATTGCCTTCTGGGATTGTGACGTCACCTGGCAGGCGATCTGTCTCTTTTAACATAACAAAGCTGAGATAGCTGGATTTCCATGTGCTTTTGCTAATAACAATGCCAATTATTTATTATTTTTAGTCCAATATTATAATCTAGAGTGGATTTATTATATTTCCATGCATTTATTCTTCTCATGGCAATAGATACGAGCAAAATTTCATTAAATGAGCAACCCCCCCTCCCACCCCTTCTTATAATGGTAAAAAGAGCACACTCGTAACGAGCAGAATTCCTGAGCAGGAGATGTGCTGTTGATACGAGTGTTAAAACGCAAAAATCCAACAGATTGCACTACGAGAAAATCGAAAGTTAAGAGAAAATTGAAACCTGAGAGAGAAGTTTAGAAAATAAAATATACACAAGACTCTTTGCTTTCATCTTCACCTCCTTCACTCGTACCAAGTAATTAAAATTGTTCAGTGACTTCAGAATCATTTGAAGACTGTAAACCACGTTGGGAAAAACGACGAGGTGGGACATGCTTTCACTCTCAAATTGTAATATGAGCAAAACGAAAGTGTTCGCTCAGACTCAAACAGAAAGCAATCGGGCATGTAGGCATTACGTTTTTTTTCTTCCTATCATATTTTTACAATTATACATTTATCGGCAGCTATTTTAATGCAGTACTAGCACTTAATGCTAAATGACTGAATACTGTAACAGGTTAATCGTTGAAGAATTGCTTTGACGAGGTGGCCTCGCTGTTGCAGTATTTGCTTTTGTATTTCAGGGCTAAATGTATATAAATAGGCCTGTTATTTGCAATCTCTGAATTTTAAACACATATTATTCCAATAAATTATTTATATAAAACCTTGGCATGGTTTTTTTTCATTTATATTGGTGATAGATAGTAAAAATAGGCTGGAAAATAAGGGTCCTCCCGCTATTCCCTGTTGTTTTCTATGGCGTTCGTCTGCTCCGACCTTCCAGTTGACGTCACACGTCCGCAGCCAATGACCATCGATCACCCCGACAGAGGCCACCTTCTCTTTAACAACCTTGCCTCGCTCCCATCAGAAACCACTTCACAAAAAATATAAACGCTTGTAACTCGCGAATGAATGAAAATGGGTGAATGGTGGTGAGTTATATTAAAGTTCATAAGCCATATAATTATTTGACATTAAAATAATTCGTTTATGTGCCGGTATGTCGCAGTATGAGATATTTGATTTTTTCCCATGCACGCCCTATGGCAAACTCATCATTCAACCCTTTATAGCAGCAATACGGATGGCCAAAATTAATTAATATTTCACAGAAATAGTGCCCAAATCATGCTCTTTAAGGTGGAACAAAAATCGAAAAAAAAAAAAAAATTTTGAGTCGATTTTTTCTTAAACGTGCCATTGTGTGTCGCATGCAATCAATAATTTATTACTGTTTATCCTAATATTGTCAGTAGCTAATTCCTATCTGTATCAAATTGATGTAAGGCTACTGCTACCAATATGAACTGCAAGGCCTGGTCAACAGATTGCCCTTGATGACGATAAGCCTAACGACAATAAGAGAAAGAAATACATTCAAATTGTCTACGAGCGTCTTTGTAAATAACGTTGTAATCCCGATTAATCGTATTTAGTTTTTCTAGATATTTTGTCATGCTTTCTAAAAGTCCAACCAAATCTACAAAAACCATTTTGGAAAGTGGCGTGCATAAGAAGAGGTAAATGTCATTGTTGAAGCCTGAATGCTGCATTAATTCCTTTCAAGCATTAACGATTCTAAAATAGAAAATAACACACCGATAGAGTTATTTGAATCCTTTCCTTTTCAATGTTCTTTCAATATCTAGAAAATAAAGTGGCTTTACATAAACTGTTTTCCTGATATATTTGCTGATTGCATCACCAACTCTACCATCATTTGTGAAAATTGCAGCACCAAAAAGGATACATGTGATTAAAGTGAACCTTATACCAGATATTAGTTACATGACAATACACAAATGGTTAGGATTACAGAACTATACATGATCTATGACTTTGAGAAATCTATATGGCGTGAAGCCCCCAGGTACTGCCATCGGAGCCTCTAAAGTTCATGCCTTGGAATGAAAGAGGGCCTGGATATGTTTATGTGGAATCTGTCTCCACGCGATTTGTATTCCAGTACACAAAACATCTACAGTGGTTGCTGCAGAATCGTGACGAAGAGTTGCCGGCAACCTTATCCCAGACATGTTTGATGGGCGACATGTCATACAAACGTGTACGCCAGGGGATCACTCTTATACAGGGTGTTTTTGAATTGAGAACAGATTTTTTGGGAGATGATAGAAGAGGTCCTTAGAAGTATTTCTTGTCATATGAACATGGGGTCCCCGCAGCTCCGTTTACTTACAATACTGCATTGAACAATCAAATGACACCGGGACTCAGTGTGTGTTGGTAGGCCTAGATTATTTTATTTTTAACAATTAACACAAGCAAGCTATTGTATAACTTTTACAGTAATTGTTCGAAATAACCGCCATTTGCTTCATAGCTCAATTCGCAATGCCTTATGATGGATTGATGTATGCGTGCAAATAGTTGATTAGCACGGTCGCTGATGTCACCTGCTGCCGCGACAACACGAGCCGCCAATTCTTCTTCGGTATCTACGGGTTCGGAGTACACCATTGATTTTATGCTTCCCTATAAAAAAAAATCCATCAGTGTGAGATCTGGCGATCTCGGTGGCCAAGCAACTGGTCCGCCACGACCAATCCAACGACCAAGATATGTGTCATTTAGGTAATCTCTAACTGCTCTTGTGTAATGCGAAGGTGCGCCGTCCTGTTGAAACCACATCAAATGTCTGGTCATTAGTGGAACATCTTCAAGAAGACCAGGGAATCTCCTTGACCAAGTTTGTCCTAAGACTTTTCAACAAACAAGCACGTGCACCTTGAAATTTCTTTGCAAACAATTACTTTAAAAGTTATTATGGTAGATTATTTGTGTTAATTGTTAAAAATAAAATAATCTAGGCCTACCAAGGAACACTGGGTCCCGGTGTCATTTGAGTGTTCAATGCAGTATTGTAGGTAAACGGAGCTGCGGGGACCCCATGTTTATATGACAAAAAATACTTCCAAGGACCTCTTCTATCATCTCCCAGAAAATCTGTACTAAATTCAAAAACACCCTGTATACAGAGTGTCCCATTTAAATCGTACCAGGTTTGGTTTGGTTTGGTTTGTTTGGTATTAACGTCCTTTTCAACTGCCATGGTCATTTCAGGACGGCGTTATAGGGGCCGCAAATTTTGCCTCGCAAGGGTTCTTTAACGTGCAGCCGGCAAACGACTACACGGGACCAACGGCTTTACTTCCCTTCCGAAGGAAGTGCGTGATCTCAGGATTTTCCCCCTGAAAAAATCCTCGTCGTCCTCGGCCGGGGTCGAACCCGCGTCCTCGGGCATCAGAGGCGGCCACGCAACCCCTGAGCCACCGAGGCCAATAAATCGTACCAGGCAAATATCTCGGAAACTAAGCATGATTTCAAAATACAAACAAGACATTCATTAGACATATCTGGTGTGCGCTTTCCATTGGCAATGTTAAAACTGACCACCGCCCTGTCCTTTAAGGACATGTTATTCGCAACTTTTTCCCGAATAGAGATAAACTTCCAATTACAGTCTTGTTCAGCACATTGAGATGAGTCTAAATCCATCTCTAATTTATTCTGTTTGCAAAGGTCTACGGAGAAAATAGAGATCTAATGCATACACTTCGTTTATTATGAAATACACACAACTACATAAAAATTAACACAAGAGAGTTCAACTCTCCGAAGTTTAGGGTAATGGCAATGACATGCTTTTAATACCGAAATAACGTTTCATTTTAAGAAATGTTCTAATTGATGACCGTTGGCAGCAATGCAAACATGAAGACGGTAATTTTTAATTTACCCGAAACATTTCTCTGGGTACTGTATGACATGCAGTGAAGAGTCTACGACGCATTTCCACTATTTCCTCCAAGTGGGGCTGTAAAAATCTCTTTCAAGTGTCCCCACAGAAAAAAGTCACAAGGTATTAGGTCTGGCGATCTGGGGGGCCATCTGACTGGCTTAAATTCACCAATCCATTGATTAGGGAAACTCTGTGGATACCTGTCGTATTTTATGTGCAGGGGCTTCATCCTGCTGAAACCAAATATTTGGAAGATGGGCAAGGGGCAATTCGTCAATGAATGCAATTAACGTATTCTGCAGAATCTCCGAATATCGCTGACCGTTCAGTGTTCCCTCATAAAATACCGTACCAACTATGTGTGAATCGAAAATACCGCACCATACATTCATTGCGCATCTGTGTTGTTATCGTCTTTCAGGCATTGCATAAGGGTTGTCAGTATTCCAATAGTGCTTATTATGGTGGTTGAAACTTCCTTCTTGATTAAATTGCGCTTCATCGGTCCAAATAATATTTTTCAGTAAATTTTGATTTGTCTCAAGTTCATTCAAAGCAAAGTTGCAAAAGTCTACGCGCATTACATCATCCTGATCACCTTCTAAAGCATGTACAGGATGAACAAGATAAGGGTGGTAATGGTGTTTCTTTAGAATTCTCCCAATGGTTGTTCTCGGAACGCCACTTTCCCGTACTGCATCACGAATACTTGCCTGCGGATAAGCTGCAAAACATGCGAGACTGTCCTCAGTATTATGCTGACACGAGCTCGCCCTGTGGGTTCGAAACCAGGTCGCAGAATTTTTCCTTCCATTATTACATCATGTTTGAAGGTCATCTCCAGTATATATTTAATTATTTATCTGCGAGTTCATCAAACTTTCTGAGAAATTCTCGATCTGCGGGCCAGGTTCCCGTCTCTCATTAGGCTTTCAACCTTAACAACTTAGTTGTCTTTAAGACACCTTATGACAGCTTGGTAGAGGCGTCGGCCAAGGTTCCTGGTTCGAAATCAGGTCTCAGACTTTTTCCTTCCATTTTTTCGATAGAAAAATTATTAAGAAAAATTATTATATCATATTTGGAGGTCATCTCCAGTATATATTTAATTATTTATCATGCACTTGTGGAATATTGGGCCAATATCTGGGAATCGTTGATTAAACAATCCAGCAGCAACTATGTAATTTCTGCCGCTTTCACCAAATGCTATTAACATTTCCGTCTTTTCCTGATTTGTATACCTGGCCATCTTTCTTGCCAATACTAATCGATCAGTTAACGATTCCGCTGAAAGGGAAGAATGCCATATTTTGTTAACAACAGTTGTACATTTAAAAATTAAACAATACTATTGTTACCTCAAAACATAAACAGTGTCATTTCAAAATCTTCATGTTTTGTGTATTTCATAATAAAGGAAGTGTATGCATTAGATCTCTATTATCTTCCGTAGACCTTTGCAAATCTAAAAAACTAGAGATGGATTTAGACTCATGTGAACAAGCTTGTAATTGGAAGTTTCTCTCTATCTCGGGAGAAAGTTGCGAATTACATGACCTTGAAGGACAGGGCGGTGGTCAGTTTTAACATTACCAATGGAAAGCGCGCACCAGATGTGTGGAATGAACGTCTAGTTTCTATTTTGAAATCATGCTTAGTTTCCGAGATATTTGCCTGGTACGATTTAAATGAGACTCCCTGTATATTACTTAGAATCGGTTAATTTTTTTTATTTTGTTGATGTTTACTTTATAATAATTTAAAGAACATAGTATTAGATAGATGTAAGACTTACATTTATTTACAAAGTAATAGAGGGACCTTTATTCTATCCTAATATTTCAGGTATGATTGTTAATATTAAAAAAACTAATATTATAGTAACTGTGTAACTGTCCACTTTATTAAAGAATTGGAGGATCAAGTTCAAGAGAAATAAGTTGAAACGAAGTGCAGCAAAAAATGTGTATATGTAATTTAATAGGCATAAACGGAAGTCACGTGGTGTCCACATCAGATTTTTGTTCATTTACTTTTGAAAACTTGAATACTATTTAAAAATTTCAATATAAATAATAAAAGTTTGTACTGTTTACAGAATAATTTAAAAAGGAACATTGACATGAGAAAAGTGTTTACCTGGCTTGGAACATGCATGTTATTCAGTGTCGGTAAGTTTACCTTTATCTCTGGACTGGAAAATGAATATTATATGTTGGCTTTCAATGTGCTAATCATTTTTTCTAGCATGAAATGAACTCATTATTCTGTGCAATTTATCACGCATATTCTATTTTATAATAATCAGTTCTGAATTCTAAATTCAAATATGGCATATAAAATAGCTTTAAACGATTTGGAAAAAAAGCTTTATTCTAAATTTTTTTGTAATTATTAAGTTGATATCATGAATACCAGGACTGCTTCTTTGTTAGTAGCAAAATGGTTTCATGTGCACCAGGGCCGGCCAGGTGGCCGAGAGGGCTAGGGCGCAGGCTTTCTAGTTCTCGAGTCCGCCTGGTCGCGGGTTCGAATCCCGCCGTGGGCATGGATGTTTGTGTTTGTCCCGGGCTGCGTACAGATATAACTTGTGTAAAAGGCGCAAAATGACCATAGTAGTCGACGCCAAAATTTCTAATAAACCAACCAATCATGTGCAGCAGGAAACAGAGCGAGCTCTAGCTTATATTAGGATTACTAGTCACAAAGCCTGTCCCTGCCAGGCAAAAAAAATGTTTTAAAAAGTTTATACCTTACATTTCATATAGAGAGATGCAATCTTCAGATATCAGATGGCTTCAGAAAGCTCTGGAAAGAGAATTGGACAAAATTCCAAAGCCACGCCCACCGCCCACAAACCGAAAATCAAAA
>JAHWFO010037459.1:30865-41234 GCA_023313115.1 Rhysida immarginata
GAAAGAGAATTGGACATACATACATCCGGACATACAACGAAATTATATATATAGATACCACATAGTACCATCTAATACCACAGATTAAAGAATACACAGATGCGACAAGCCCATATTAAACAGTGTGAAACATGTTTTAGCAGCGTTTCTAGCGGTACACTTCCAAATGTCATGCTAACGGAAGCAATATTATAATTAGGAATATAATAAACACTTAAATTATGCGTGAACAAAGAACTCTAGTTATAGGAATGAAATTTTTATGGAACAACCGTATCAGAATAAAACTAAATTAACTATATGTGGACTTTGACTCTCGATGGGACTGTGGTCGCTGTTTCTTCCGGTTTGTATGCGCTTGTCGCATCTGTGATGATACCTATCGTAACTCACACTAAATGGAAGCGTTCATCCATTCTCTGCGTATGCCCTGTGCTACAAACCATAGCGTCATTGCCAGGATATCGAGTAGTTTGTAAACATCGATAGCATCGATTTTTTTTTTTTTCTATTCTTTTATACTCAATAGTCGGATTGTGTGGTATAGTTCCCAAACTCTATAGAAAAATCTTTGATTTTAAGTTCACTAACAACTGAACAGCTCAATGATTTGCGTTAAATGTTTTAATTATTGTATAATTATTGAATTTCTGTTTCATTTAGTTGTCATTAAAAATAAATGCCGATAACTGTTCAAAGTGAAGACATTTCTTTTATTTTGCTGCTAAAGCCAACAGAAGAAAACACTATTCCACATAAATGAATATATAACATTAAAATGAAGGAGAAAGAACTCCGAAATGTACATATGGGTTTTTAATTATATAAATTCATTTATCCGGAATAGTAGTTTCTCTGACATCGATGCTAACATCGATGTCGCGATGTTTCAAGCATCGCACGGCTCTAATCACAGCTCCAAATTCATCGCCGAATGACAGCTGTATACGGCAATGCAACTTTTGACGTCAGTACAGTGAGAAGATGGGCAAGATTAGTGAAAGAACGAAACCCGGCAAGCTCTAGCCTAGCTGATCAACCTCGCACGTTGGCAAAAGTGTGTGGACAGAGATGGGGACTATGATGAAAAGTGAATAATGCATTGAAAAGAGAACCAAATAAGCCATCATTAAAAAAAAAATTAAATTCGTTAAAAAATAAGTGTTATTATGGCCTTGGAGGCATTACTTTTCAGCCCACCCTCGTAGAATGTGCCCACACGACAATTTCATGAAGATCTCCGTGAGGCATGCGGGGATTCAGCTTTCCTTTCAGAACCATGGCACATGAGTTGAATCCTTCAGTGACGGACATGCGGCTTGTTAGCGGGTGTCTTTGAATGGATACAACCCAAACAGTGAGTGAGTTATTCCGAGAGACAGGCATCGCGATAGGTTCAGCACCATTTGACGGAATTGCAGAAATGGCAAAGATGCGACACGGAGATTTTCTTACACCGCATTTTAATTATGAATGAGATATGTGCCTAATCGTCTAAGCCCAAACTGAAACCCCAATAGAAAGAATGGCTTCATTATGGTTTCCCTGAAAGTCAAAAGCGCATCAGAACTAAAGAATTGTGAAGATGATAATAAAGTAACTGTGTATAAGATAAGAAATAAAAAAATAAAAGTGGAGCTAACTCCAAATATCAGGTGAATGATATGAATTAGAAAAACAGATGGAAAATTTCTGCGACCTGGATTCGAAGCAGGAGCCTCGACTGTCATGGTCGACGCCTCTACCATTTGGGCTATCGCAGACACTTGTACAGCTATGCTGTCATTAAGTGTCTCAAAGACAACCAAGTTGTCCAGATGGAAAGCACAATGGGAGGCGTGTACCCGGTTCACAGATCCTGAATTTCTCCTATCCAAACCATCAGAAAGTTTGATGAACCCACAAAAAGAAATAAAGAAATTAAACCGGAGCAAAGTGTTTTTCGGCATCTCGTGTTTCAAAGTGTTGACATTCTGTTCCTTACATTAACACTAAAGCTCAATCACTAAAACAAAAGATAATGGACAGTTAGCAGACTTTTGAGAAATAATGGAAAGGAGACAGAAGAAAAACTCCCTTCGCTCGGTACTGTACTGGTTTCACCAACACACGACTGCGACTAAGTAAATGGTGAGCATGTCAACAGAAGAAATGTCCACTGCTAGACCACACAAAATGATGAATAGTTTCCTTCAACACATCGAGAGCAGAGTGCAATTGCAACCACAGGTTTTAAAGTAATGAATAACCTCTCTCAGATTGTTGGGATTTCAGAGCAACAGACACAAACAATAATGTACCCCTGTCAAGAAAAAAAAGAGTTGTTTCGTCGAAGTTATCGTTGTCATATACGTGTATTTTCATATCAATGCTGCGGAAATATTGTTGCCATGGAAACCGATGTAATGAGAATGCAACAACATGTTCAAGATGATACAATGATAAAACATTCGTTTTTAAGAATTAATTAATATTAGTAAGAAATGTGTATAATAGTACGATATAGATAGGGCAGTCTCTCTTGAAGAGCCAAAGAGAAACACGTGTCTCCCTTTAGCTCCCTAACAAATGTTCAGACGATTCAGTGTGGGCAGTTTCCCCGTCCTCTTCCATTGGATTTGGTATATAAGGATGCCGGTTGTCTCAGGCGACAGTTTACGACATAACCGATAACAAAGCATAAGAATCATTAAGGCATATAATGAAGATTCCATCCCACCTCTGCGAATTATAAAAAATGGAATTTGTAAAAAATACATAGAATTGCTATAGTTAGGGACTTTCTTAGCAATGATAGTTCTTAGAACTTAACATTTTCTTGAAAATATTTAAAAATGATCGATAACTGGAGATAATGGAGAGTTAGCTGATTATTGAGAAAGAATGGAAAGGCGATAGGTAGTTGACGCTCAGGTGATAGTTGACTACATAACCGGTAACAAAGTATACATCAACTCGATTCTTTTTAAGTTTTGCGTAGATTATATGGCATTGTTGTTGTTCTTAAAATAAAATATCATATTTTTCGGAGATAAGCTCCGTTGCTTTTTTTTAATTCTCATCTTTTCGATTCTTTTTTTTACCTATTTGGTTTCGAGGATGTTATATAATCATTTGATCTACTGAAAATTTAACCTAGACGGGATGAGCATAGTGTGGCTTTGCTTAGTCTTCCAATCATCTTAGCAAACGGACAAACATAAACATTCATGATGTCAGTGGAATTCGAACTCGCGAGTTGATGATCCCGACGATGACAATATATACAACCTTTTTTATTTCAGTTCCTTCCACTTTCACTTCCTTTACCACCCCTTGAATTGTCATTAACATGTCAATTTATGTTTAGTACTGTTCGTTGTCTAAAATATTGTAACGTTGTTTTCACTTTTTCTACTACTCTAATTTGCTTATACCTTGTACACACTTCTTCCTCCTCCATATATATGTTCATTAATAATCTCCTGCTTGACGTTTGTAACATCTCCATGCCACCTTTCTCTGTCGTAATCATATGGTAGTCATAATTAATTATTTATTCAATTTCACCTTAAAAATTATACAGTAAACTTTTGCTTTTTCAGGACAGGAAGAAAATTTTCTTTATTCTTATCAAATAAAAGTTCGAAGATACGAATTTTGTCCTTTTACTAAAATTTACGTGAGTAGCTTAATTTTAATATATTAACGGGTCAATGTCATCATGATAAACAGCGACCAGTATTTTCAACCAGATGAAAAAAAAAAATAGCTGTCATGTAAAAATTGAGCGAATGCCTCCCATGGAAGAACCATCCCTCGGTTGAGAAAATGACTTTCATGGAAAGTGGATAACTTTCTTTATTGAACACATAAAATCACGGCTATCTTAAGGTAAGGGAAAAGGCTAACGATGACCCCGAACCAAATCATACAAAGAGGAACGAAACCATTTCCATGAATTACATTTGTATTTTTCCATCATAATTCTGCCCAGAATGAAATTCTATTCTGTAATCGTTAGCAGTGATGAAGAGATGAAATTCAATACAATAAAATGTTTATTCTTTAACAATAATTCTTTATTCAAACAAGTACATTTTTTGATAGCACTCTTTGGCCTCTGTGGCTCAGTGATAGCGTGATTGCCTCTAATGCCCGAGGACGATTAAGATTTTTTGAGGGGGAAATTCCTGAGATCACTCACTTCCTTTGGAAGAAAAGTAAAGAATTAGTCCCATGTAGTCCCTTGCAGGCTGCACATTAAACAACCCTTGCAAGGCAAAATTTGCTGCCCCTATAACACAGTTATGATATAACTATAATAAGTATCTGCATAATGGTCGACTTTGCTTGTAAATATTATAAAATAAGGACTTCTGAAATTAGCAAAAGGTAGAATATTTAATTGCCTACGTGTTTCGTAATAATTACATCTTCAGGGAAACAATACAACTACAATTGAGGCTCGTCAATCGACAATCGATCACTGTAGTGAAAAAGTAGTACGAGTGGTCCAGGAGCCTTTAACTTAGTTTACACGCTCGCCCAAAAAGTAAACCAAACGAGGTACACTGAAGTAGGAAAGAAGCCTGATGAACCTCTTTAAGTCATCCAGAAAAGATTCCCTTCATGGTAGAGACGAGAATCGGATTGTGGATTGACGAATGGCGAGTCCGAAAACCTAGGATCTAGCAGATCCAGTAGTTGGGGAACTCGGCCTTGTTAATGTTCTCGAAATTGACATCCAAGATATGACGGGGTCTTCGAAACCTGAGGGAAACCTGATAGTGAGTGAGTGGTCAAGGATACCAGCAACCAGGGTATTTTCATGATGTTCCATCTTAGGCAGCATGTTCCTGAGAAGTGTTTGAACATAGGAAGCAATGTGGGTCATCCCCAGATCTTCATAGATAGAAAGATTGTTGGCAACTCTTCTGTCTAGTTGAACAATGGACCGGAGGGTAACATTTTGGAAGGACTGAAGATCTTTCCATCTCGATTTGCAAATGGAAACCCAAGCAGGCATACCGTGAAGTAAAATCGCACGAATCACTACCTTGTATAACAAGAGTTTGTTGTCCACTCTCAGAGCGCTGTTTTGCCCCAGTAGCGTGATGAGACTAAACTTCGCTTTCTTAGCCTTGTTAAGGGAATATTGGACATGGTCGTTCCATTTGAGCTTGGAATCAATCACAACTCCGAGGTACTTATAATTTTTAACCCACTTAAGCTTCCTACCATGTAGGATGAGTGGCGTTGGTGGTTTTTTGCGTTTGCGTGTGATGAACATGGCTTTACACTTGTTAACATTCAGCTGTAAGCGTGACTTAGTGAACCAGCTCTCACACTGGTGTAGAGCTTTTTGCAGACGGCTGATGACGTGGACTGGATTACGTGCCTAGGTCACGATGGACCCGTCGTCAGCAAACAAGTAAAGATTGCACTTTGTAAACTTAGGAAAGTCGTGGATAAAGAAATTGAACAAGGCAGGCCCCAAGACAGAGCCTTGGGGAACACCAGCATTAACATCAGAAGGGTCAGACAAGGAGTCACCAACCTTTACACGGAAGGTCCTGTTTCTCAGAAAGGAGCAAACCAAGGCAATCAGGTCATCAGGGAAGCCACAAGTAATCATTTTATAAATGAGTCCATCATGCCAGACTTGATCAAAGGCCTTTTGAACGTCAAGAAATATGATATCACCAAACATAGAAAGATTAAGAGGACCGTTCAAATCAGCAACAAGCCTCCATACCTGGAGCTGACATGAGTGAGCTGGGCAGAAGCCGAATTGCTCTTTACGAATAAAGTTGTTTGCCTCGCAGAAGTCGTTGAACCTTTTGGGAATCGTTCGCTCAAAGACCTTGGAGAGCACTGGCAGTAAGCTAATGGGCCTGTAGCTGATGGGAAGAGCAGGATCAAGTCCCGGCTTGGGAATAGTGAGGATGATTGAGTCCTTCCAGGCGCTAGGGAAGTGACCGTTTAGCCAGCAGTCATTCATGATCCTGGTGATAATGTAAACAACATTAAGAGGCAAATTCTTCAGAGCACTGTTGGTGATAGTGTCGATGCCGACTGCTTTTTTGTTTTTCAGGTGCTTAATAGTGTCCAAAATCTCAGAGGTGCCAATGATATTGGGGATCCCTACTACTATCTTTTGGAAGTTCCCTAAACAATTTCCAGTCCTGCTTGTAACGAAGATTTACCCTTAGATCGATATTTATATCCTCGAAATTTAAAGCAACAGGGAGGTGGTCAGATGATAAGGCATTCACTGTGTATATGTTGTATGGTTTGAAAAACCCCTTGAGGACAGCTATGTCAAGCACATCACTGACAGGTGAGTGATCACAGTAGTATGTATCTTCAAGGGGACCGACGATGGAAGTGTCAATCTGGTCTAACATGTATCTATAAAGTACTGAGCCGCTCTGATTTGTGCATCTAGAATTCCAGTGAGAGTGCTTCGCATTTAAATCACCTGCCATAATAACTGGAATGGATCCGGAGAAAAGCTCATCGAGGTCGCGAGGATCGAGTTTGTGCCCTGGAGGGTTATGTACGGAAGTAAACTTGATCTCACCAAAGTCAACATCTTTCAGGATAATGGATACTGCTTCCATTTTCACTAAGTCTGGAGTGACGATTTTAGTATGATCAATGCCTTTTCTGATAACAATAGCTGCCCCTCCAGAGCCTGGATCAGTAGCTTTTTTAGGGGTCCTATCTTTTCTGTATATATAATAACCTGGCAGGGTGAAAGATCCGCTTTGCTTGAGGTGAGTCTCGCACAAAAAGTCTACGTCGATATTCCAACTTGTGAGGAAATCACAGAACTCATGACACTTGCGAGGGATCCCCCTTGCATTCCAGATAGTGCATCGTGGTTTTTCTTGCTTTACTACTTTATACGGATGTCTAACCATGATTATTTCCTGCTCTCAACTGGAGTAGTCTGTGGCAAATCGTAGCCACTTTCTTTCAGCATATTCATTAAGTTACCCAGAAATCTTTGTATTTTAGCCAGTTCTTTGTGGTCAACAGCTCCCTTACCAACTGGAGCAGAGGCAACGGAAGCGAAAGTTCTACCTTCAACTACCTTAGAATTTCTATTCCTATTGACTTGTGGGTATTTGGGGCATTTTGTATAGCTGCTTGTGTGTTGGTCTTCACAGCGAATACATTTAAGCGGGTCTTTACCTTTTATATTCGTACAGTCCCTTGATTGATGGTCGCCTGCGCACTTGTTCCAACGTGGTGACTCGTGCCCAAAACGTAAGCAATTGTAACATTGCAATGGCCTTTTGTTACCCCTAAATAATTCAATTACTACAGCAAGTGGACCGATACGTTTCAGATTTAGGAAGGACTTATTGGGGCTGATCGTGTCATCAACCAATGTAATTATCGATACATCGAATATAAGTGCAGACCAATTACTCATTGAATTTAACCAATTTCATCATAACATGGCGTACACTATGGAAGTAGAAGAACAAGGAAATATCAATTTCCTAGACCTATCATTGAGAAAAGTACAGGAGAAGAAAAATCTTGAATTCAGTATCTACAGGACGCCCACAACAACAGACAATATAATTGGTTTCAGTTCGAATCACCCTCCGCAACACAAGAGTGCCGCTTTGAGGTTTTACTTTCAGAGAACTTATAATTACCCGTTAAAAAAGGAATATATGAAGGAAGAGCTAGGATTGATATTTGACATAGCACGGAATAATTCCTTCCCGGATGCAATTACGAAAACAATAATGAATCGGACCAGGCAAATTAAACAACCAGAAAAAGAAGAAAAAGAAAAACAAAAATATGCAGCATTTACGTACATAGGCCCGGAAATTACAAGAATCAGTAATATATTCAGAAACAAAGGCTTAAAAATTGGATATAGAACAAGAAACAAATGCGAACATGTGCTAAACCCGGACAAAAAGAAGAAAGACCAAGCAGATCAATACAAATCTTGCGGTGTCTATAACTTAACATGCAAGATTTATGGAGCGTTTTACGTAGGATCTACGAAAAGATCATTTAAAGAACGGTATGACGACCATCGCAGATCGTGGGTGAATGGAGATCGTAAATCTGCATTCGCGACACATGTGATTGAAAAGAAACACCCATTCGCCGAAATCCAAGAAATTATGAGTATTATAAAACATGAAAAGGACCAGAGACGAATCCTCACATTGGAAACCTTAGAAATCAAAAAACTTTTTCTAGCAAGAGAGGCGCTACTTTTAAACAACCAGACAAGTTTTATAAAGAACCCGATCCTGGATGTAGTAAATGAAGTGATCAACAGCAAGAATCGAAATCGGCGACGTGAACAATAAATATCGATTGTTGGAATATCGATTATCACGATCATTCCTCTGCTTCTAAGAGCCTTTTAATATTATGTTATCTAACGATTTTGTTTATTTTGCCTTTAATTTTGTTTATTTTTATTTAATTTTTATTTTATTTTCTATGATCTATATTAACTTATGATTATATAATTTATCTACACATGGCAGTATGAGTCATGAACTGTGTAATTCGGACGAATAACATTCCTTGTTAAACCCCACGGTTGAAATTTGCATTTCAATTTGTGGGGCATGTCCATAAATTTGTGAACGCGATCAGCCTCAATTGTAGTTGTATTGTTTCCCTGAAGATGTAATTATTACAAAACGCGTAGGCAATTAAATATTCTACCCTTTGCTAATTTCAGAAGTCCATATTTTATAATAACTATAATAGTTGAAAGGGATGTTAATACCAACTAAACCAACCAATTAATAACATTCAAGAATTAGGGTCCATGTTCCAATGGGTTTTTGATGTCGCTCAAATTTTCTCTTGGTTTCTCATGAGCAAGAATTCTTAGGAAAATATATGGTATCATATGAGTATGGGTTTGTGCCTTAGAAAATAAAATAATATATCAAACCCATGCATATCTTATTATGATTAAACTATATAAATATTTTTCCTTTCAGAGGATCGAAACATATCAGGTAAGATTCCATCACTTTCTGATGTCTTAAATCATCATGTGATTAAAACAGAAAGGATATTACTGCGTGAAATCAATAACCTTGAAAATGTCAGTCCTTGTCAACCACCAAATTCTATATAAATTTCAGTTGACGGTTTTTATATCTTCTACAAATCTTAATGTAAGTTTGCGATGAAAGAATACAATACGGTAAATTATAAATAATTTTTTTCCTCTTTCAGTTTCGAGAAACCTAGTTAGCATTATTCAGTTTCTCTAAAACATTAATAAAATTTCACTTATTGAAGATCATGATGAAATAACCAACAGTTGTAATACCTCACCAGGTCAATAAAGGGACATCAGAGATGCCAAACCTAGATCTGGGGTAATGGACATCATTTTTCTGATCGACTCCGCTTACTCTCTGGCCTAAGAAAATGATGAAACTGTTATGGGGGTTTATTATTAGGATCGACAGGTACTTATATTTTAACAATGTGCGTCCGTCTGTCCGTCCGTCTGTCTGTTGGTGCTGTAGCTTTCGAACGCTTCTGAATTTTCGACTTCCGTTTTCGCCATTCGACAACTTAGCGAAATCGGAAGACTGAGTTCGTTGGGGGAAAAAATCGGTGAAATACTTCCGGTTCAAAACGTCAAAAATAATATAGGGGACCACGTTTTTCACTATACAAATCCATGTATAAATGGCCTGTGTATTGCCAAATGCTGTTCCCTCTTTCGCATTCCATAGCTAAAACAGAGAAAATGCTTGTGAATTAAGTGAAGACACGTGATGATCTTTCTTGATGGCCAATATCAGTCAGAACTGGTTCAAGTGTATGTGGTTTACTGGTACCATTAAGGTCCGCTGGAAATTTTCAATGCTAACATATGGCATGTATTATATCAAACAGCTTGAAATAACATGTCATGATTGAATATTAAGGTAAAATTAATGATAGTTGAAATCGGTTCAAAGGTACATGCATTTCGTGGACCCATTATATTTCATTGGAACTTTCAATGCTAAAATATGGCATGTAATATATCAAACGACTTGGAATGATGTGACATGCCTGAATATTAACGTAAAATTAATTATGGTTAAAATCGATTCAAAGGTACCTGCTTTTCGTGGACCCATTATGGTTCATTGGAATTTTCAATGCTAAAAAATGGCATGTAATATATCAAACGACTTGGAATGATGTGCCATGACTGAATATCACGTAAAATTAATGATAGTCGAAATGGCTTCAAAGATACCTGCTTTTCGTAGACCCATTATGGTTCATTGGAACTTTCAATGCTAAAATATGACATGTAATATATCAAACGACTTGGAATGATGTGCCATGACTGAACATAACGTAAAATTAA
>JAHWFO010037459.1:41244-55607 GCA_023313115.1 Rhysida immarginata
ACCCATTATGGTTCATTGGAACTTTCAATGCTAAAATATGGCATGTAATATATAAAACGACTTGGAATGATGTGCCATGACTGTATATCACGTAAAATGAATGATAGTCGAAATCGGTTCAAAGGTAAGTGCTTTTTGTAGACCCATTACGGTTCATTGGAACTTTCAATGCTAAAATATGGCATGTAATATATCAAACGACTTGGAAAGATGATAACGTAAAATTAATGATAGTCGAAATCAGTTCAAAGGTATCTGCTTTCCTTTCCGTTCTCTATTTCTTTAAAATCCTATCGGTCTTGGGCATTTCGGTTGCCTGACTTGTTATCTATTTAGATACCTTTTAAAAATAACTTTTGAAAAGAAATTAGTTACCAGTACTCCCAACCTGTCATCTCTCTGGTCACGAGAACCAGTGTGATGGTGGAGGGGTAGAGTTTTATTATCTACTTAGTATCCTTAGTTAAAACAAAGAATGCCAAAAGAGATTTGCTTAACAGCGCTCTTAACTAGCCATCAAAAGTTGAAGCCATAAGATGTCTCGAATGCTAAACAGCCGTCAGTAATGAAGTGCTCCTTTCTGAGTGGGTCCTCTTCCAACCAAGATCATATCTGATACCCAAAATAGGTTAATTCTATTTGTTCAACTTAAATTTAAATTGTGCCGCAATAACCTCAATGAATAGATTTATATACCGGGAATAAGAACCCCGATCATCCCTTTGATTACTCCTCCCCTCGTAGGATAGATAACTAATCAGATAAATAAGAATAATTAATAAATAAATGAAATAAATAAATAATGACCATGAATCTTCTCTGTGTGATCCCCATGCAGGGAAAGTCCCCAGGATCTGATGACCTGATTTTTACTATATATATATATATATATATTTAATTTTTTAATGCAATCAGCTGTTCTTTGCTCTGTTTTTCTTCCATTCGATGGACGCTATCGGGAACAAATTGGAGAGGAAGTCGGGGATTGCTCTTTTCTGTGTTGCTTAGGCAACAGAGTCGTTCGTCGGGCGGGAAATAACATATAGGGGAACTTCTGAGCAGTGATTGGGCAGAGAAACTGACAGCGAAAGTGACTGATTCGTTCAGGGCTATTCCGGCGCTTTTTTGTTATGAAAATTACATAAGGAGCAGACAGAAAGAAGGTTCTCTCTTATACTATAATTGAGAGCTTTCCTATGACTGCAACATGTAGGCCTAGTCATAGATATTCAATGCAATGAGGACCAAATAAGCAGCACTGCGAGATAAAAATGCAAATGTACGCTTATTTCTAAAAAGCAAATCGACACTACTATGAACAAGTGCTAGAGAAGCAGAAGCATGCACAGGAGCCGACTATTGAGGAGGAAGAACTCTGAACGAGCATCAAGAGGGAGCAATCATGGCTACACTTCACGGGGACGTCATTCACCACAATGGGCAACTTCATCCTGGCGGCAGCAGGGTTCCGAGTGGCATCTGTGGGCATTAGCAGAGTCATTGGAGGGAGAAGCCAGGAGGATTTCGTCAGTGCAGTATAAGACAAATTCTGTGGTTGGACACCAAGACAGAACAACACAAGCTCGTCTCCAGAGTGCAGCAAAATCGTGACTTGGGCTTGTGAACATCGTCTACTTGACAAGACGCGGCATTTCAGATAAATGGTTCGTCAAAATGTTTGCTGATTCTAATAACGTTAATATCTTGCGCAGGTTAATGGGAAGCCATGGAGAATTTTAACTTTAAATTCAAGAAAAAGAGCCTCAGTTTCATTTTAAGATTATTTGTTCCTATTGAATTTGTTTATGTAAAATTTACTTTGTAAAAATTCATTATTCTCACTAACAAACTAATCATCCAAGATCAGTCAATTATATTATTTTTATACAATATTTGTATTAATCATCCTTATCCTTAATTCATTTATCTCTTATCATTGACATCAATAAAAATTTACAACTGTGACGGTATTCCCGTTATAGTTAATTTATTTTAAGTACATACACTACATGATCAACGGAGTTGGGTCACCCCTGTGAACACCTGGAAATGGATCATTTCATGAAAAAAAAACTCATTTAAAGTTAACAACAAAATTTTAATATTTTTTTTAATGGAATGATCCATTTCAAGCACAGTTGAAATGTAAAACAAATGACATATCATCAATATGCCATGACAGAAGGATCACTCCGGCCAATGCTAAATGTCGCCTGGAGTGGTGCAAAGAACGTCGGAACTGGACACTAGACCAATGGAGAAGTGTGGAATGGAGTGATGAACCATGGTTTGCGTTGTGGAAATTAGAAGGCATAGTCTGGGTCTGGCGAATGCCCGGAGAGCGCTTCCTGCCGGAATGTGTTGTTCCAACAGTGAAGTTTGGTGGTAGTGGAGTGATGGTCTGGGGATGTTTCTCCTGAACTGGACTAGGCCCGCTCATCAAGGTGGACGGAAACCTCAATGGTGATGGCTAAAGGACTATTCTGGATAACGAGGCACTTCCAGTGCTGTGGGAACACTTCGGGTAAGGGCCGTTCCTCTTCCAGCACGACAATGCGCTTTGCCACATTCGAGATCTATATCCGACTGGTTTGACGAGATGCGGGTGACACTATGATGGAACTGATGGAGAAGTGGAAGCCAGTACCTGCAAGACTGTTGTTCGTAATAAAAAATTCAGAAAGGACACGAGGATCGATAAAATTGAGGCCGTCTCCAGAGTAAAGGATGAAGTCGCCAGCACGTCTAGAAAGAAGAATCCGAAGAATGGACAGAGTCGCTCGGCTAATGAAGATCTAAGGATCACGAAGAGGTATGTCCCGCCGATCCTCGTGCGCACTCATGGCGTGCCATTTAAGACGATTGTAACAGAGCTCATGAAAAAGATCACTGTTCAAACGGGCAGAGCTGAAACCGTCAAAGTAAAATGTAAAGACGAAGAAACTCACAACAGGTTAGTCTCTGGAATTACTTTTAACAATATTAAAAAATGTGGATGTAATGTATAATCTCGATGACTTCCAAGAAGACCTAAGAAGAGTCAATTACTTCCTGGAAAAATAATCAGACTCAGGAAAGGCAAAGGATCCATTGATATGCCATTATTTTTGTATTGTCTAAACATCCGCAGCATTAAGGCAAATTTTCCACCCTTTCTCTTATCTCTATTCTTACTCAAAATTTCCCACACGTCATTGCCTTAACAGAGACTTGGACTAATACAACTCTTGAGATGGTTTTGGTTCTGCTCCCAAACACCGAACACAACCAGTCATTGAAGAACATCACTCGTATTGGGCTGCTGGCAGTGTTAGTAGAGGTCTTTCGAGAAACAAGAAGCCACTACAATGCTACAACTGCCTGCGATTCGGACACGTATCCATGGGCTGCACGGAAGATCCTTGTTGCAACAAATGCGCAGAGGAGCACCAGCCAAGAGATAGCCCCAAGATTAAAGGACAAGACCCCCCAAAGTGTGTCAAATGTGGTAGACAGCACACTGCAAGCTAATCGAAATGTCCAAAATACAACCAGGTTAAAAGGATGCCTAGTTCCAAAGTGAAAGCAGACAAATCCTCTGCAGCTGCAGTGTCTAAGCCGGAGGAAAAAGGCCTCGCCATTAACGACCAGGTATGTATATACAAATAAGACGTATCTTTCATCTGTTTTCCAATTTAGCAAAACGTACCCACAGTTGAGTGGGCTCCTTACGAACAACTAATTTATACTATGGCTGCACGACATTATACTGTAATCAACAAAGGTGTAATTTGGTGCGTGATATGGAACGCTACGGGAATTCCCCGAAAGCGTATCGAGTTTCACAATTATATGATAAATCAGGAAATCGACGTTGCTTTCCTCTGTGAAACGTAACTCAAACCAAACCAAGGAGGGTACTGTGGCCTGGTTGTCTCATCGGTTGGCTCGCTGATCGATGGAATAAGGAATTTCAGGCGCAGCTAGCTGCTGGCTGGGTGACAGACAGTGATTTGAGGACCACTGACTGGGTAAGATGGCTATTTGGGGCACAGCTGTTGGAGGACTTTAATCTGGCCCATTTGGGGGACTTTAATCTGACCCATTTGCTGATGTCCAGCAGCTGGTGATAGCCACTGGTTTGTTGTCCGCCAGCAGATCTTCCATCATGATCCCCCCGTGCTTTGGAGGGCACACTAAGCCATTGGTCCCAGCTGCTACTGTCATCCTATAGCAATCGTTAGTCCCTGGGATGGCGCAAAACTCCCTCGAAAAAGTAAGTACCGCAAATTTTCGTTCAGCGATAATCTACCCTCTGTACAAGATAAGATAAGCCATGACTTCAAGTACCTGTTTATTGTGTGTGCCGTAACGATCGTATGGCTTCAAAGTCTGCAAGATGGGCTTCTCAGGGAGCTACGATCATCATTAAGAGGGGAATACAATACCAAGAATTAGTCTCCAAGTCTTATGCAGGTATGGAATCGGCCTCCATCATTATCATTGACGTGCCCCTTGGTGAAGTCAAGTTCGTGGCACTCCACAATTCACCTAAACATTCTCTCATCAAAGATTGGAAACTCTTCAAAGAAATCCTCAAGGACCATGATTGCCATCTCCATGGAGCAAACTGTATGGATGACATCGATCGACGTGTTGAAGACATCATCATGCGAATAAACAGTGCCACTGAAGCTAGTGCCTATCTATTGGTAAACAAGCCCGTTCATCGAACTATGCTCACTCCAGGAATCCAAAGCTTGATTGCAGACAGAAACAAAACCCGCTTTGGCAGCGCTATCGTTTACCTTGGCTAAAAACCAAATACAACAGGTTAGTGTGAAGAGTTCAAGAAGAAGTAAAAGAGCTTCGCGACGCCATATGGATGACAATTTCAAAAGCTTGTTGGCTCGCGACAATTCTATTTGGAACATGGTTAGAGCTCTTCAGAAGAAGTAAAATGATACTCTTCCTCCATTTCGCACCCCTTAAGTTAAATACTTCCAAACTAACCAGGATAAAGCTCAAATAATTGCAGACTTCCTAGAAATGCAGTTTGTTACCACTAATAACAATAATCCCGAGAGTCAGCTCATGTCCCAGACTCTGGGAGATGATCTTGCCACCTTTTATGAAGTCCCTCAGCCTACAGCTAAGATCATCACAGAGGCCAGAGAAATAAGAAATCTGAAAAAGAGGAAGGATCCAGGAAGAGACAAGGTAAATAATAACGCCTTAAAGAATCTCCCAAAGAACATCATTAACGACATCTGAAATATCATAAGCAACTTTGGAAGTTTTTCTATTTCCCGACTGCCTGGAAGCAGTCTATTGTGTTAAGTATCCCCAAGCAGGGGCAAAATTTTGCAATTTCCGCGAGCTACCGACCTATCAGCCTACTCCCGTCGATATCTAAAGTCTTGAAGAAAACGATCCTTACCAGGTTCAAAGACTACTGTCCCACCAATGGTTTAGTGCGGAAAGACCGTTTGTCTTTCGAGCCACCCACTCGTGTCAGATGCAGATATGGAGACTCGTTGAAGATCTGTGCACCCTACTAAACCTTTCCAGGTACTATGGCGTGTTTTTCTTGATGTCAGTAAAGCTTTCGATTAAGTGTGGCACGAGGGGCTAATCTACAAGATGATTATAGTATTTTTCATAAAAGAAGACCGTTGATCTTTGTTCGCGTCAGAGTGGAAACCAATCAGATGCAAGTACTGGCTGAGCCAAAAGTCGCAGTACACCCTGTTTTTTCGAAAACCTTGCAGGAATTGGGAGATATGCATATTCCATTGAGATGTGGGTGAGGTGGTCTATCTTTTATGGTATGTATCGAACATGGCCTCCATCTTGAAATCGGCCATCTTGAAGTCAATTTCTTTAAACGGAAAAATGGTCGTGTGATATATTAAATAATATCAGCATTTTATGACAATTTCATTTTTGTAAACAGATTTGAAGTAGCAGCTTTGGTTCAAAAGTTGCAACACATTTTGTTTGGAAATACAGGCTGGACTGTTCTCCATAAAGGACAGTCATTTAATTTGTTCAACATGGTGTCCCTCTTGCTCAAGGCACATTTGAAGGCGCTGAATCCAATCGTCATGCACTCGCAGACATTTTTCTGCAGAAATGCTAGCATACGCTTCTTCAATGAGTTGCTGGAGATGGTGTCTGTTTCTTATTTTCTCTGCATATACGAGTTGCTTTAAATGACCCCACAGATAAAAGTCAAGTGGTGTGAGATCAAATGATCTGGATGGCCATTCCACAGCACCCCGTTGGCCAATCCAATGACCATGAAATTGAACATGTAACCACTGAACAATTTGCGGCAATTCCTTTTTCGAGGGAGTTTTGTGCCATCCCAGTAACTAACGATTGCTACGGAATGACAGTAGCAGCCGGGACCAATGGCTTAGTGTGCAATTTGCGTTTCTTCGTGCAATTTGCGTCCTTCGTCTTTGTGCAAAAGAGGGATCTTGTTGATGTTGCTCTAGGGCCCACTTGCTAAACTGCATACGCCTGTCTGGGTCATCCTCTGCTAGGTGCTGGAGTTTCTGAATCTTGAGTGGATCCCATTGATGAGCATAAAGGATTCGTACGATCGATGACTGGCTGATTCCACATTCTGCTGACCAAATGTCGTGTGCTGCGTTGTGGGCTCTTGACGAAGGACGCCAAAACCATTGTTGATGAGGTTGTGTCGTCAGTAGCACTTATTGGACGGCCACTTCGTGCCTTGTCAACCACAGTCCCACCTTCTCAGTTTTTCTTAATTAAGCACCTGATAGTGTTGTGTGAAATTGGAGGTCTTTCTGAGTGCCGGATATTAAAATCTGCAGCTATGACACGGAAACTTCTTTCTCCAGACATCAAAATGATTTCAATTCTCTCCTCGGTAGTCAAAGCCATCTTCAGTTACCAGCTACAAAATGAAACAAAGTGTATTGTAACTTTTGAAACGTAACTGCTACTTCAAATCTGTTTACTGGAATGAAATTTTCAGAAAATGCTAATGTTATTTGATATATCACACGACCCCCCTTTCCATTTAAAATAATTAACTTAGATTCAAGATGGCCGATTTCAAGATGGCGGCCATGTTCGGTACATACCGCAAAAGATAGACCACCTCACCCATACCTTAATGGAATATTCAGATTTCCCAATTCCTGCAAGGTTTTCGAAAAAACAGAGTGTACTGCAACTTTTGACTCACCCTGTTCTATTGATTAATTACTTTCTCCTGACGTTAGAGAGAGAAAGCTAATTCTTAATGTTTTAATGCTAATTCTAATTGTTTGTAAACTTCCACATCGTGATATTTTTAAGTAAACAAATTAGAATGAGTTTATAAATATTTAATCTACTGTATGTAAAGAAAAATTTATTGAAATGTGTGTAGCTGTGAAGCGCGAGAGCGTGGAGCAATGAACGGAATAACTGAGCGATAAGCAGCCAATTCGGATTGGTTCGTTTCGTAGGTCTTCTTTTATGAAAAATACTATAGAGACGGGTTCCCTCCTGAATTCATTAAGATGGTGAAATCCTTTCTTAACGACAGGTTCTATCAAGCCAAAGTTGGCAAAACCTTCTCCACGCCTCGCAACGTAAAGGCTGGCGTCCCACAGGGTTCTGTCTTCGGGTCTGTTCTCTTTAGTTATTTTGTCCACGATTTCCAAAAACCCAAGAAGTGTAATTTATAATTCTATGCCAATGATATTGCTAAACGAGAATTCATCCAAGAAAACGAAATCACCCCCATCATGATCCATATTTTCCTGTGAAAGAAGTTTCTCATATTTTTGTCTCATAATTTACGTCAGTTCAATAATTCAAAATTTTCCTATAAAGGATTTATGTCCAAAAGCCTAAACATTTCATTATTTTTTGATATCTTATAAAGAGGTGAATCCATTGCAGGTGGTAACTGATTCAAATTGGAGATAGTTCTTCGCATGTTTATTAGATGGAGAGGTTTCTTCACCGAATTCCGCCACTGTAAGAGAGGTTTCTCCTGCAAACGACTCATTATTATCTCCACAGACAACTTAGTATTTTTGCATCTCAGTTTTTCCTGTCTTTCCCGCAAGATTATTTGTGAATTCTTCATGGTTTGCTTGTCTTGTTGCATGGTGGTCTTTCTTGTTACGCCTCGATCCGGTAGGTCATGGACATTTTTGTAGTCTTGAAAATTCTTCAACCACTTCCTTGCAACACTTTGTATTTGACGTTTTCGTTCTTATCACATTCGACTCGTCTCGCATATTTCGCGCTCATTGCAGTTATCATATATCTTCTAGTCATGCAGAGAGCGGTACAGAATATGATAACCAATGTTGCCACAAAAATTTACACTCTCTCTTTTGCCAAAAAAATTATAGCGCGCAGATTTTTATCAGACAGCCCGTACAATGGGAGTTTACATTCTCTCAACTGATCTAAAATTTAGCTTAGACAATTACAGTTTGTAACTTAGAATGTCATTATCGGCATTGTCTCTGATTGCTAAAATATTCAGTTACATTTCAAGCAAAGCAATTCATTATAATCTTAGAGAAAATGCAGCATTCATTATAATCTTAGAGAGAAAATGTAACATTATTTATTTGCTTTTTATGACTGGTATAATGAGGTGTGTTCACTTTTAATTATAGCAGAAAGGCCAGAAAAGAAAACATTGCCCAAGGATTTCTTTGAAATATTTCACAGTAGTGTTCATGAGGAATTCCATAAGAAATACAGTGCAATTTTCTTGTTTGGTTAAATCTCGGAATGGGGAGTTCTTTCTGAAATACCGGGTGGGCAAGAAATAACGTGAGGTGTTCAGAGCTCGCTAGCGGGAATTCTATAAGGCCAAATGCAGTACATTTTGGTGTATATACTTAGTGGAACATGCAGTTTCGATTAATGCAAAAAAATAGTACCAAAAGTCGCTTTAGGGGGTGCTTATTTCAAGAAAACAATGAATACATTTGCATAAGCGCGTTCCGTGTTGAGCAATCATGACAATAAACGGCAAGGCTGAGGATTTCCCATCATTCACGAACGAATGGCCTGACGATGACGCTTACTCTGCCTGACCGGGCGTTATTAGTCAAGTTGTTTTATCAGAAGAGCGACAATACAAGTGCTGCCCTTCGTGAATTCCGGCGATTGAAAACGTTAAGAAGAGGACCGATGAGCATAACTAACTTACGGAAGATGATTGAACGATTTGAATCTACCGGAACTCTAGGAGTGCAACCAGGCCGGGGACGCAAACGAATCAGGCAGCAACACGTTGAAGAAGTTGCAACTGCTGTTGTGGAACAGGAGATGACTATTGTGGAGGGTACCAGCAGTGCACACGCAATAGCACGCCAAACATATCCGACATTCGACGGTGAGGAAAATATTGCATAAGATATTGACATTTTATCCCTATAAACTCACACCTGTTCAACAATTGCTTCCTGGAGATGAACGTACCTACACTGACTTTTCGTTGAGATTTTTAGCACGTATGGAAGTGGATGATGCATGGCCATGGCAAATTTTATGGAGTGATGAGGCACATTTTTATTTGAATGGTGATATCAATACCCACAACTGCCGTATTTGGGCTGCATCAAATCCACATGTGTGTCTGCCAACTCCTATGCATTCACCGAAACTAACAGTATGGTGCGGCTTTACTGCTTCTTTCATCATCGGCCCGTATTTTTTGAAGAAATCCGTCCCCGTGGACTGGTGACTTGTTCCGTCACTTCTGCCAGGTATGCCGATATGCTTGAGAATTTTGTGATACCACGATTGCAGGAAAAGGGTTGTCTGGATTCTACCATTTTTATGCAGGATGGTGCGCCACCGCACATCGGATGTCAGGTGCAGCAGATCTTGCGTAATTAGTCGTGCATTTCCCATGGTATGGCCATCCAGGTCGCCTGATCTCAACCCTTGTGATTTTTGGTTATTGGGGATATTTGAAAAGCCTTGTGTATCAAGCACATGTTCCTGACCTCTTAACCTTAAAGGATCAAATAACGTTACAAAACAGACTAATTAATGCAGATATGGAGCGAGCTGCCGTAGAAAATGTCGTGTACCGCATGCAGCTATTGGAACAGCACACTGGTGGTCATATTGAAACACATTTGGAATTAAAAATAAAACATTGTTTATTGTTGTTACTAAAGTTGGTTTATACGGTATTTGTTCATTTGACAATTAGGTATTCATTGTTTTCTTGAAATAAGCGCCCCCTATGGCGACTTTTGGTACTATTTTTTTTTTTTTGCAGAAATCGAAACTGCATGTTCCACTAAGTATATACACCAAAATGTACTGTATTTGGCCTAATAGAATTCACGCTAGCGAGCTCCGAACACCTCACGTTATTTCTTGCCCATCCGGTATATTACGAGTTGATTCTTCATCACTGGAGTTTTATGTCGACCCATATGTACTTGAGAATTTATTTCGTTCCATCAGCTCATTCGCTGGTATTGCAATCAACTCATGAATATGTGTTATAGCTTGAAAGAGGCTTCGATGCTTGTAGATGTACAAAATCACTGTCGAAATCTACTCAGCTGAGTAATCACCAACATGGGGGAATTCCAGTACTGTGGTTGCCATCCATTAGGCAGGATAGTCAACATTACGTAAATGGTCTCGAATGGTTAAAGGCGTTTGATATGTCTTGTTTCTCCTAGCCAGTTGGTACTAAGTCGCAGATTGCCAAAAGAATGAATCCAGGATAATGAATGCTTGGTGCCGTTCATCAATCTCAGAGAACGGCTGCCAAGAGAAATTCCTGCGTCATGACAATGAATTCCAAGGATATGACTGCAAAAACTTCGTTACATCACTTTTGACGTAAAATACGTCTTACGTTTCGAAATGGGATGCCACGCTTAAATCTTGAATGCCAGGAAAAGTGTTGATCGCGAAAACTTTAATAACATGAAAACTAAAAATGATATAAAAATGAATGATTTTGCATCAGACAAATGATAAAAAATATCATGCTTTATATTCTGACAGACTTTCTGCTGACGTCATCGACTGATGCAATCGCAGTGCAAAGTTGAGTCAGAAAATTTACTTTGTGGGGAACATTTAGTCTATTCTCGGCACGACTTTTGAGACGTCATTTGTTTTATCTTTTTGCGCTTTATAAAATAGCTCAAAAAATTAAACCTCAATATTTAATAATGTCCCAGATATAAACCTTCGAAGCCTGGAAATTTCGCTAAAATTACAGAATTTCCAAAATTATGCATAATAAACACTAGAAAAATTGTAGAAATCGTCACAGGAAAACAGATCAAAAAATGGAGAATCCATGAAACCCGAATGTCCGATGTTGAGCAGGCCCTAGAAGATGTATTCTTTTTCTCTTTATAAATAACTTTTTATATCTCTCCAAAGATTTAAATAAAAAAGCAATAATAGTAATTTTTATTTATTTACTAGCGGACCCAGCAATGCTTTGCCATTGCTAATTCTATACAGGGTGTATCTGAAACCCCGTCACAAACTTTTAGGGGAGATAGTATGGATGATTCTAAGCAAAAAAGTTCATATGATCATGGGTCGGAATTTGAACGATAACTGAGATATGAACAGAATTAAAAATGCTGCCACTAAGATCAACAAGTTAATAACTCATTTTCTACAACATCTAGGATGATACGACTTGGAAGAATAATAGGGCACATAAAATTGTGTATACCGTTAACATTTGAACGAATTCCAACGAGTAGTTTCCCAGTTACGCACTCAACATCCTAACACGTGCTCACATGTGAGTACCAACCACCAGGTGTTACGATGTTGACTACATAAGTCGGAAAAGACTCGTTGGAATACGATCAAATTTTAACAGTAAACACATATGTACCCTATTATTTTTCCAAATTTCCTCGTCCTAGATGTTATAGAAAGTGAGTTATTAACTTGTTGATCTTAGTGGCGGCATTTTTATTTCTGTTCATATCTCAGTTATCGTTCAAATTCGGACCCATGTTCATATGAACTTTTTTGCTTAGAATCATCCATACTATCTCCCCTAAAAGTTCGTGACAGGGTTTCAGATACACCTTGTATATATAAGGAGCGTTCAAAAAGAAACAAGCCAGAGGCCTAGGAACAGAAACCAGTACCTTTATGTCAGATGTATTGGCCCTGGCTGTTGAGGCACTTATCCCACTACGGCACAAGGCGGTGAATGGCGTTCTCGTAAAATTCCCGGGCTGCTTTGTTAACCAGTTCCGTACGTACTGCTTGACGTCGTCGTCCGAGTTGAATCGTTTGCCCCTCAGAGCCTTATTATTTAGGGGACCAAAAATGGCATAATCGCAGGGAGAGAGGTCTGTACTGTATGGAGGGTGATCGAGAACCTCCCACTTGAATTTCTACAAAAGTGCCGTGATTGTGTTAGCCGTATGAGGTCTTGCATTGTCATGGAGCAGAACGACCCCACGGGTGAGCTTGCCTGGTCGTTTCGATTTAATTGCTTGGCAAAGGGTGGTCAAGGTTTTCGAGTAACGTTGGGCATTCAGGAAGTCTATCAAAAGGGGCGGTTTTGGTCAAAGAAGAACGTCAGCATAACCTTTCCTGCACTTGTGTGGATTGCCTTGGATTATATTGGTGGTGGTGACCCTGGATGCTTTCACTGAAGACTTTGTTGTTTCGATTCTGGTTCAAAGTGATGACACCAAGACTCATTTCCAGCCACCACTCGCGCCAGGTACTCATTCCCTTCCCTGGAATAGCGCTGCAGATGATCAAGACAGTGGGCCATTCGACATGCTTCCTCTTGTGGTTGAAGACAGTGGGGCACCCATTGGGCGCACACTTTGTGCCAGTTTAGTCTTTCCGTTATGATGGTGTGAACACTTCCGAGGCTCATTCCGACTTTGATGGCTATGGCTTTCACTGTAACTCGGCGGTCCTGGGTAACGAGTCCATCAACCAGCTGAACGATGTCATCGTTAATGCAGTTTGGTGTTCTAGACCGTGCATATCGGCTAACGACACCCGTCCTTCCCTGAACCGCTTGTGCCAAGCCTTGACCTTTGCAGGGACATGCAGTGTTCACCGAACACTTGTGACATTCTTCGATGAATGTCCGTTCCCCCTACTTCGTCCGCTGTCAGAAAACGAACAACACCTCTTTGATCTTCTTTTGACGCCTCCATTTCACTTATTCACTACATTATACAACTCGAATGACCTTTGGACAATTAACGCTTGCTTCTGCTTCCTTCGTATAGTCGCGTGACTTCCATCGTCACCCTCTAGCGGCGGCCTGTAAACTTCTGCGCTCACCAGTTTGCACATTCCAGACTATGACTCGTTAATGTTCTCGTTTGGCCATAAGAGGCAGGCAAAACTAACAAGAGACGTGCAATGTCAGATAAAGGAGGTTTAGATGAAAATAAAATAAACATTCATATGAGAGGAGACTGGCAGAATTGGATAACATATGTTTAGCTGATTTCATCGCATGTGAAAATTGAATAGAAGACATAATAAAAACCATTCATACTTAGACTATTCTCATTCGATAGCGATTCTGTACAATTTTACTTCGCAGGTCCCGTTGGTGACAGCAAATATTTACAATGAAAGTAACAGTGGAAAGATTTAATTCGAGTGAAGTTGAATGATAACACTGTACAATTTGCATTTAGAATCGCACCACAGAACAAAAAGATTGGCGGATTGATTCCTGAGGTGCTACATCAATATCACGGTCAATTTGTTTATGTGAAGTGTTACAATCGATGATATAAATGTGATCGCTTTAGGCTCGTTTCACAAAGTTATTGATCGTGCCGTACGATTCGTTGTTCGGCAGCATGCATATGCTCATAGTTAGATCATAGTGAGTGCAGACAATTTTGTCTATCAACGCTAGACCGATCTACAAATGTGGTCGACATATGATCGTTGAATAAAATAAAATGAAAGAAATCCAGAGAAGTGATATGGAAACGAGACTTTCCTCTTCTTCCTAATGTGCTGTCTCCTGTCAGAGGTTGGCGGCCAATTCATACTGGCGAACTGGGAATAGTAATGCGGTGGTTTTCCGTTGCCTTCCGCATGATTAGTAAGGGACAAATACAACATTCATGCCACATATTATTGCCACACATCCATGCCCCAGCGCTCTCGGTCACTGGGAGTATATTACTGCCTAAATAACAAACTATTAGGTTTGGGAGTTTATTACTGTCTATTAGGTTTTGTTCGAGAGAGACGGCATTATTGAGTATCTGATCAGACCGGAGGAAGAAGGGAAGGGCAGAAGAGCGCCACAATAGGTCGGCACTTTTATAAGAGCGTTGGACTAGGTCTGCCAATCTTTTTATTATAAAAGAAACGCT
>JAHWFO010037461.1:0-15194 GCA_023313115.1 Rhysida immarginata
AGCGTCATTCGTCGGAAAGGTAACGCCGCTCAGTGGTAATGTGCAATAAACGGTACGGTGTACGAAGTTCAGTGCAACGTGTTGAAAACGGAACATTACAAAAAGTCGCTTATTTAATTTTCTCGTTTATTTTTTATGTTAAAATGCTATATCAGAGTTGTACTAAAGCTCTGTGCACTCAATAAAGTAATTTTCATTTGTTTACAATTTGTTTCGTTGTACTTATCCAAAATTTTGTATGTGTCCGAAGTTCATTGACGTTAGGGTTGTAGTTAGGAATTAAATAAAGTTTATTATTTAAATTATTTCTCTTTTCTGCGCGAGTTAAGGATCGCTTATTAAGTGCCACTTTGGCATTCATTTTACATCTCATTGTTTTCGTTGTTGGTCTTGTGTTCAAGGACCTAAAGTGTATTACCAGTTAGAGAGATGGATGAGATCGAATTCTAGGACAGGAGATAGGTGGAAAGAGAACGATGAAGACACAGGTAAGAAGGTGAACTTTGGAATCTGAAGTTAGCAAAAGTCGACTGATTGTCATGTGTGTCGAGATTTAATTAGTATAGGAACAATTAGAGTAGATGTCTCCAAGCCCTTTCTCTTGATGGGTGACCAGCACTTTCAGACTTTTGATTGGTTAATTGGGTCCAGGATTATTTTAGTTAGGAATTCTAAGTGAGAACGAAATCAGTAGAAGATAAGCGTGAGAAGTGAGAAGACTGTTATGGTAGCCGTGTGTGCGGCGTCTCTACTCTATATTTTTAGTTCAATTCGGCCTTCAACTGGTGTATCGTAAAATCCCAGTTGAGAAATTTAAAAAAGTTTTTAAGTTTTTAGAAGTTTTTTCTTTAATCACATCATCATTAGTTTTATTTTTGCTCATGCAAACTACCGTAAACTACCAGCCGTCCCCGGAACACACAGCCAGAACGGACTTCGTTTCATCGCCAGAGAAGGAACCCATTATTGAGCCATCTTCAATCCACGTTGCTGGACGGACCACCACAGCAGACGTCCCGAGTGAGACCAGAGCGAGAGCCAAGCAGTAGCGGGCAGATTGAGAAGATATGGTACAGCTAGCATTTCATTCCTGTTTCAGTGGCCATTCTTTTGTTCCCAATTATTTTGTGGGAACGGAACATTTACAGTAACATGTGGGAAGGACAGATCACACATTAATTTGGTGCACTGAATTCATTCTTTTGAGAGCTTATATCCTGTCCTCTCCCAGATACTGTAATATTCTTGTTACAGGTAAGTTAAAAGTAACATTTAAACATCTGAAGTATTACTTTCTTTGTGAATGTTACAAATCACAATTATTCAAGTATCCACTTTATTCTAATTTTTATTGTTACAACATAAATTATCCATTTTGCCATTGGATTTATACATAAAGCCTTTAATTATTCAATCTAACTTATTCTATTCATTTTCTCGTTAAATGTTAGATTCAAAGAAACCTTTGATTTGTTAATGGTTTCTCATACTTAAATTGATTTACAAAATTATACATTGAAATTGTAATTATTTATCTGCTACAAATTTTCCCAATTGATACAGTTTAATAAAAATTATTCCATTATTTAATCAGAGAAATATTCTTATTTTCTGATTACCATAATTTGATATTCATTTATTTGGAAATTTCTCTTATACTTTAATGAAACATATACTAAATTGATTTGCCAACTTCATCATTTGTTTTATAAGCTCCTTTGTTAAATATTCCAATAAATTTTATATTTTAATTGTTACTTTTAATCAGTGCCTTGATTCTCTCCTCCATTGGCTGAGCCTATGTGGAAGGTTTTTAGTTATGTAAATGAGATAAATAAATAATCATTAATTGGCTAATATTATAATCAGTCTTTTCCAAATTATCCAAATTATCAATTCGATCACTTTTTCATAATTATTATCCCCCGAAATCCTTACAGTAAGAACAGTTTTATACACATGGAAGAACTGGCAATTTAACCGGACCACAAAACGTAAAAAAAAAAAGGAAGCGGATGATAAAATGCATGTGTAATGTTGATGAGGAAAAAATTGTCATGCATTCAATTAATAACCCCTTTGCAACACTCAGAGATATCCGTGCAACTTGTGAGGTGGAAGTTTCTCTACAAACAGTCAGCTGACTCTTAATGCAACAGCGGCTTGCGTTGCAGAAGGGCTGCTAGAAAAGAATTATTTACGGTGGCATATCGCAAAACTAGAATGGAATTTTGCTGTGGGGTATTGAGGATTGGAGTTTTGTAATCTTCAGTGACGAAGTATGTTTTGATGGGCAAATTTATGTAAGAAGGCCTTTGAATTAATGATATGATGATGCTGTAAAGGTATAAAATAAATCATTAACCAATAACATCCAGAACAACTTTGACCATATCTATTCTAACTCAAAACGTTACTTTTACATATTCCAGAGAACAAGTGGCAGATTTTCCGTCCCGGTATGGGCATCCATCTCATCTCGAGGACTGGGCCAAATTTGCAGAGTTGAGGGCACACTTAATTCAGTACAATACACAGAAATTTTGGTGGAATATCTACTACCAGATGCAGACGAGAAGCTCCCTAACGGAATGTGGATATTATAACAAGACCGCAGCCCCATCCATATGTCAAGACATATAAAACAATGGAAGGAAGCAAACATGAAGCATATCCCATTCTTGGAGTGGCCTCCAAGGGGGTGAGATTTGACCCCAATTGAAAATGTCTGGGCCATTCTGAAAAGACATTTAAGAATAAAAAATGTTATACCAAAAAATCCAGATGAACTATGAAATCTCATCTTGAGCACATGGGAAAGATTTATGGACATGGGATTTGTTGACAGTATCTGATAGGATCAATGCCAGGAAGGATAGTGGCAGTTGTTGAGGTTTCGGGGGGCTGGAGCCACTTCTGAACACAAAAATATATTTTCAATTAGTTTTGTTTCAATCATTTAAAAGAACACGAATATTTACCCTCCAGACGAGGATAATTGTTGAGGCAGAATTACAGATTCCATGTCTTTATTAAGGCTTCCGAGATTATACAGGCTAACCTATATCATGAATAAATCATTGTTAAACGGGCGACTAATGTGGCGACAATGAAAGAGGCAAAATTACTCGGGTAACCATTGCCATCTGGGATCATAAAACCCATTAAGATTTTGCTTGAACGATAATTAAGCATGTTTATTTCGTCTATATAATATAATTTTTAGAATTCAAATTAATATGTTTCTGATTTGTTTAGAAGATGATGGCTATTTTGGTTTTATGACAATAGATGGCAATAGTTATGCTGGTCATTTAGCCTCTTTTCACCATCTTTATTGTCACCACTTTTTTCATTGTATGGTTCAGCCTGTATAATCTCAGGAGCCTCGTCTTTATTCTCGTTTATTGTGATGTCAAAGATTGTCATATATGCAGTAAATATAATAAGAGACTAGAAATAACCCATCCGATTGTATAATCGTCATTGTTGGATTTTTGACACACGTCTCTCTCCATACTTTTGTTTGTTGTGACATAGTCCATCACTGATCGTCACGTGATTACATCTTAAAATGAAAAATTATTAGATTTGTTTTCATTTATTTTTTATACTTCACTTTTATTTTCTTTATTTCGATTAAAAGGATAGTTATTATAGAAACATAAAGAATTATTTCAAATAAACTTATACCCATGATTCAACGGCGAGTTGTCACTAAAATTCTGTGGACTCTACCTTTGGAAAAGTGGGTAAATCCAAAATCTTGCGCACTGGCGAAACCTGGCGCGCGAAAAATTAAACACGCTCCAAGTGTCATAATGTGGTAAGTGCAAATTTTTATGATAACAACTGTACGTTCGATCGTCCCACGTCGGGGAAGAATTCCGCGGTAATAGTGGTTTTCAGGGAAGCAATTCTCGGAAAACATCCTTTAGAACATCACTGGGAAGACTGGAGGCGGAATCCACCGCCGGTCCGAGGTGGTGTCGTCTCTTAATTTTTCCATTTTTTTTTTTTATCTCTCAGCTAAAGTCGTTCCAATATGGCTTCATCGTTTTTCGGAATACCTCTTCTTTTTTTACATTTTTATTTCGAAAACTTTTTCTCATAATACGATCCGAGCTAGCAACGCAATCAACAATCACTAATGGGTCAAGTCACCATTGTTACGGCGGCAATAGATAATGGCTAGACAAATAAAGAAAGAATAAAATATCATTGAAGCAATAATCACATGTAAAATGTCCAAATATAGAATTATGCATCAGTATGGGAAAATAGTTTAACAGTTCATCAGTGTTGGGTTATCTTTAATACGGGTAGAAGAGCATGGTTGATTCGCACAAACATTAGCAAGGGACAAGATGTAGGGACAGATGTAGGGCGAACCATCCTGGATCTCACACGTCATTCCAATTCGTCCCAAAGATGTTCGGTGGGTTGAGATCAGGACTCTGGGCGGGCCAATCCAGTTCTTCAACCCGCATGTCGTCAAACCAGTCAGATATGGATCTTGCTTTGTGGCAAGGCGCATTGTCATGCTGGAAGAAGAACGGCCCGACACCGAAGTGTTCCCACAGCGCTGGAAGTGCCCGTTATTCAGAATGGTCCTGCAGCCATCAGCATTGAGGTTTCCGTCCACCTTGATGAGCGGGCCTAGTCCAGTCCCGCAATTACGATAGGTGTTCACAGAGGTGTCCCAACTCCTTTGATCATGTAGTGTACGTTTATAGAAATTCTCTTTACTCTAGTTAAACCATAAATCCTTTCATTTAGATATTCTTTATTATTATCACATCTCAATATTTTAATAGTTTTACCAGTCAAATTTTGAATTTCATTTATGTATTCTACTTAACTTTCAGATTTAATAGTAAACACTTTAGCAAGCTTTCTATAATCATCAATAAGAGTAATAAAATATTTTTCACCATTTATTCCAGTAACTGCATGAGAGTCATTCAAAATTGTATGAACTATTTCTAAAATTTCTTTCGCACTATTCCTATCATTCTCAAAGGGTATATTGTGCATTTCATTTTCTATGCATATTCCACACTTCATTTATTCAGAACCCAAATTTTTAGATATTCCTTCTAACATTTGATTTTTACTTATAATATCTAAGTAATTCAAATTTACATGACCTTATATTCGGTGCCATTTTTCTTTTAATGTTAAACGATTTTCATTACTTCTACTTGTGACATTAACATTTGATACTATAAAATTTCACTAATCATTTTATACAATCTATTTTCTTTGAAAGCAATTGCAACCAACCTATTATTTTTATCAGCATTTTTGATACTATCTGTTTTTGATCAGTGATTTTAGCATAACTAATTAGGTTCCTATCCATTTCTTTAACATAATAAAGATTTGACATTTTGTTTTTAACTTTATGGTTATAAACTGGAAAATAGCTTATCACTAGCCCTATTTTAATTGCTTTTAAAATTCTCCCATCACCAATTTTAACTTCAATAGGCTGTTTTAAAGTTATGCTCTCGCTAAAATATCTATCATCATTAATTATATGATCAGTACAACCACTGTCTGACAACTAGTTAACTACTCATTTGTGAAATTTACTTAATCCTACTTTACATGTTTTCATAGTTTGTACTTCGGTGCTAAAGCTGCTCGTCCCACATCCACTCTGTTGATTAGTACCACCTCTTGAAGTAAGAAGCTCTCCTCGACCACATGAATTTCCACTTTGTGAATAACCATTGCTTCCATGCTGACTGAAGTTTCCTCGACTGCTTATGCGTCGCTGCTTGCTGCATCTCCATGACCTCTGCTTGAGATAACCAGATGACAGACTCTTATAAAATGCTCTGGTTTGCTGCATCCACAGCAGACCTATTCCTGTTTCTCGTATTTGATCTTTTATTTATGTCAAATGCGCTTGATCTTGAGGCTGCACCCACACATTATTCGTTTTCTCTCAAATTTATCGTTTTTATTTTACTTTTTATGTACACCACTGTTTGACCTTCCTCTTACAGAATGTCAACTAAGTTTCCAAAATATCTTAGTGATTCGGATAATGTTCTCAGCATATAATTCATCTTTTCCTTTTCTGTTACTTAGCTCCAGCAGATTTTAATTCGTTTACTGCTTTCTCAAACTCGCAAATTTTAAGTCGTTGTAATTAGTCCTCTTCGTCCTAATGACTCCTGTGAGCTCCACAATTGGACTCGGTTCTCCTTGAGCCATGTCGTTTCAAAACTAAATTTGCGATCAAATTTTGCATAGGTGGAAGGAATACTTTGCATCTCTTCTTAATCCGGTGACGACAACAACTGAGACATACGAGATGCACCTTGGAGCGGAGAATAGTCACGGTAGTATCACTGAAACAGAAGTCAGATGGGCAATTAAGTCCCTGAAGACTGGCAAAGCTGCAGGTGATGATGAAATCCGGTCCGAGATGTTAAAGGCCTTAAATCAGGATGGTATCCTGTGGCTGACTCGAGTGTGTCAGGTTGCTTGGATATCTGGACAGGCCCCTAAGCAATGGCAGACAGGAATTGTGATCCCTATCTTCAAAAAGGGAGACCAGAGAGATTGCAACAACTATCGAGGCATCTCTTTGCTCAGCATTCCTGGGAAAGTGTACGCTAAGTGTCTGGAGAAGAGAAGTCGGGAAATAGTCGACTCCAAACTGTCAGGGGAGCAGTGTGGTTTCCGACCTGGCCGAAGCACGACGGATCACATCTTTGCTCTAAGGCAAATCTTTGAGAAATCCTGGGAGTATGCAAAAGAGGTCTACGCTTGCTTTGTGGACCTCGAAAAAGCATATGACAGAGTTCCTCGGGAGAAGCTCTGGCAAGTGTTGCAAGAGTATGGAGTGGATGGGCAATTACTGGTTGCTATCATGTCTCTGTACGAAAGCTCTGAGATGTGTGTCCGGATAAATGGCATTAAGTCAAGACCGTTCACCGTGGGTGTTGGACTCCGCCAAGGGTGCGTACTGTCGCCCATCTTGTTCATTATCTTTATGGACTGGATAGACAGGGGCAGCCGAGGCGATGAGCGTGTTTGTGTGGGCGACTGCCTGGTGGAGAGGTTGCTCTTTGCGGACGACCTTGTCCTGCTTGGGTCTTCTCGCACGAACCTTCAGCATGCACTAGACCGGTTTGCAGCCAAATGTGAAGAAGCTGGGATGAAGATCAGTGTGGCTAAAACCGAGGTTCTGGTCCTTTCAAGACAGCCTGCTCAGTGCGCTCTCCATGTTAGTGGAGCCTCATTGAGACAGGTGGAGAAATTCAAGTATCTCGGGATTGCATTCACGAGTGATGGACGGCAGGAGAAAGAATTGGATGCTCGGATCGGTGCAGCAAGCTGTGTCAGACGTGAACTGTGGCGATCCGTGGTAACGAAACGCGAGCTGAGTAACAAAGCTAAGCTCTCCGTCTTCAAATCCATCTTTGTCCCCATTCTCACCTATGGTCATGAGGCTTGGGTAATGACCGAAAGAGTGCGATCGCGGGTACAAGCGGCCGAAATGAGATTTCTGAGAGGTGTTGCAGGTGTTACCCTACTAGATAGAGTGTACAGCAATACAATAAGGGAATCTTTAGGTGTTGAGCCGCTACTTCTCCGCATTGAGAGGTCTCAGTTGCGCTGGTATGGCCACGTGATTCGGATGCCGCAAACTAGTCTTCCTAGGCAGTTGTTATTTTCCAAGCCGGTGGGTAAGAGACCAAGGGGTCGGCCTAGAACCAGGTGGCTAGACTACCTGGAGAATCTGGGTTCGAGTCGCTTGGATATTACCAGGGAGGACATGCGCCTGATGGCGGAAGATCGCGATCGCTGGAGATCCTCCATAGGGCTGCTGCCCCCGCGACCCTAACGGATAAGCGGGTTTGAAAAGTAAGTAAGTAAGTAAGTAAATTTTGCACTTTAACGTTCCGCTCACTTTAATTCCGAGCGAACGGATTTTGAGTTTGAAATTAAGTCCAACTTCGTGATGGGTGGGTTGAGTGGGAAAAAAAAATTATAGCTCCTTCTCAAAAGTATCGGAGGCCACTGTCGATAACTCCCAAGTCTTTGGAGTAACCACGTTTGATACCAAATGTTCCTCTCTGTCATGTGGTAAATAATTAAGTACAGAATGGAAATGGAAAAATTGCAAGGAACGAAATAAATTTATTTAATTTAAATGGCGCAGTGGAAAAAAGAAATGTTATTCATAAATGCAAGAAATGTAATACACTATAGCCACGTCACAATATAGCATAACCGTATTACAAAAGCCCGGCCTACGTACAAATCTCTTGTAGCGACACACAACATGAAACGCAAAACAAACACACTATGGAGCACTTAATAGACGTATACTTTCTTTACGAAGCACTTCTTATAACATAATGAAGAGCAACACGAAAGGATCACACCTTAAACATTTTAATTTAGGTACTGATTAATGGAGCACTGGAATTTAAGCTTTTTACGTTATCACATAAATATACACACCTTGCCACTATTCTGTAACACTGAAAACATTCACCACTTTTCACAGAGATGCCATGTACGTTTATTGAACACTTGGCTACTTAGCTGACATAAGCTGGGAGATAAGATGTCACTAATAAATATATAACTAAGTATACACCGGAATAAACATATCAGTTATTGACGAAAGAATTTCTACGAGTACAGTTAGTCACAAAGACGGATTTATGATTTATGGAAAACAGTTATAAGATTAGTCGTGTTGATCACAAATAAGGCATGGCAACGCCGGTCTTAATTGATTGATCAGAGGATGAAATTAGTGATGTGAGCAATTCTTTCCCAGGTTTATGGTTGAGGAAAAAAATCACCCATTCCTCATTCCATATATCCAGCAAGTGAGAATGGAAAAATTCACAGGCAACTGAGGGAATTGTCACTGTTCGAATTAAGATCCGGGAAAACGTGTGAACACACATTTCTGGTTAGATTACCATTTAAATATCGCACACAGGTAAGATGACATAGAAAGTCAGAGTTTACCTGGTGATAAACAACGTCGCTACGCCAGAAAATCCCACCAAGCTTGGCTGGAGTCGTGCGTTCTCCCACTGGCATGAAATTCAATGGGCGAGGCTCTTTTTGCTCACTGGAATAGGCAGGCAGTGGAACTGCATCGTAGCGTGTCTTGCAATCATTATTGCTCTCGCCTTCGTCGGATTGGCTGCCATTTCTGTCCAAATTCCTGGCATTGTATTCGTTATGGATTTCTCGACGTTGACGCCTCTCGTTCGGCTCGCTGCGTCGTCAAATCTTTCAATGCTTTCATAGCGGCAGGGTTTGTGAAGGCATTCGAAGAGAATTTGTTTGAAGTCATGTGTTCTTAGCTAATCACTTAACCACGCTCTGCTACCATGTTAATGAAATAGGCGGATTTCCCAATAGAACATTAAATACAAAAGACTGTATACATATAAAATGGAAGAATGCTTTATACATCATTTTCTCTCACACAACAACGCAATACAAAACAATGATTCCCAGCATTCTTTACGCTGCTTTCTTACAAGCTATTTTTTGCAATACAATTTTTTATATTCAACATTTACAAATGTACAATATATCAACGTGGAGAATGTCTGGTTAGAAAAGCCCGTCTATATTCTCCGACGACCTTGGATAAAGTACTTCCCTACGAGATTGAACACTGCGCGAAAAAGACAGCAAAGCATTCTAGGATGCCGTAAATTTTCTATTACTGCATCGAGTCACCCGTCCAAAGTGAAGCCATGGTCTATTGAACCCATTCAACTTGACAACAAACAAAGTAGTTACATGAACAGGAATCCCAATCCAGTTTCCTGTCATCCATTAGTAGAGGAATATAGACAGCTACTAGCAAGGGAAACATGTCAAGCAGCTATTTTTTATCTCCCGATATTTCTGCGTAAAGTAGATACAGGTCGAACCTTGATACAACGAGCGTCATTATAATGAAAGTTTCATTACTTCGAAAAAAGTTTTTGGCCCCTGCCATGTGTAGCTAAAATAATGCTTATTATACTTCATTATAACGAATTTCATTATAGCAAATATTTTAGTAGAGCGAAAGAATATTTCGATCCCATGGGTAGCTTTGAAGTTATAAATCATAAAATTAATAAGATAAATTTAGATACTAAATTTTTAAAAATAAGTCAAAAAGAAGACCTAAATGTGTACAATAAAGATATAACCCATTGATAAAAATAGCAAATAAAATTATCAGAATGACAACAGATAATTTATATAAGAAAAGAGACGATTATAAAAAACAAAAAAATTTAGGATTAAAAGAACTTAGGAATAAAATGAATTTAAATTATCTCATACCAAATAAGAGGTAAAGAAAATTTATATATTAATTATCATATCATAAAATTAATAAATTTAGATATAAGTAAAAGCAATTTAATATTGTATTATGACATATATATGTTACAAAATTTTGAAAGAAACTTTAACTGTAAATTATTTAAAAATAATGTCGATTTTGAAGAAAATTATTTTTTGCCAAATGTAATTAATGTATCAAGCATCCCTGTTCCAAGTAAATGGATGAGTCTATTGGATAGAGGTTTAAAATTTGCATATTTTGCTCCCAAGATAATATAGACGGGGTGTGTGTTTACAAACATTAGCTTACTTTGTGCCTAGATGTATTTCCGGTTTCGAAATAACTGCGCTTTCGCTGTGACTAAAAGTCGAAATAATTCAGACTGACTGCGGAGTGCCGCGATTTATCATTAATTTTTTATCATATCGGAGGTCATAAAACGGTACACGGAAATCGATGAAACGTTACTTTACTCAATAAATTTGCGTTTCGCGAATTGACTGACCAAAGAGCAACACAATACAGCATTTTTATTTGTTAATTCGTTCATTTTTTACTCTTTTCCGCCTCAGCCATTCCACTGTCCACGTGGCTCTTTCTCGAATCATTGCAAACAAAGGCATCTGTGATGTGGGGTCAATGGCAGTGTTCTTAATGGACGATATGAGTGCAGGCTGCCAGCGACCAATCAGTCAAATAATAGTCCTGGACGATATGGGAGCATCTAGGGTTTCCTGAGCTTGCTGCAAGAGGTCGACAAAAGGGGCGCGAGGCTTCGCCAAAGCTTGTCGGGAGATGCATCGCTCCACACATGCTGACATTACTGGGGCCACACTGGGAACTCTCTAACGTTACACATTCCTTTGTTCCATCCATTTTCACCTCAGCTGATGCACTGTGGTAGCATGAGATTCGACGAAAGGACCCACCTCCCCTCTGAGTCCGATTACCATACCCCTCATGAAATCGTTTGTCTGCTAGAACTGCTTTGGTTGACGACGTCCTAGCATCCTGAGCAACCAGAAAAAAATTGGAAGACGATTTCTGTACAAGACAGAGTAGCAGAAATTCGGAAAAACTGCGAAATTCGCATCATTTACATATCTCTGCGAGCTGGGTCAACCTTAAAATTTGCATGTTTCTCTGCCCATACATGCATTTTCAATTTCACATAGTGTATATGTTTCTGCTAAATAGACACTTGATTTATTTCAACAATTATTAAAGATGGAACTTTTGGAAATCTAAATTTTGAAAGACGTTTTGTGAAAGTTTGCGAACGAATTTCTTTTCACTTCTCCACAGGACTCTTTCGATTTCCTGAAAAGCGCTCTTTCAGATATGTCAACAATTTAGAAGTCCTTAGACCTTTCTTTGCGTTTGTTTTATAAGAACTAGGAAGTACAGCGAATTCTAGAACGGCTTTTAAGAACTAAAAATATAATTTAAAAATCTACTGCGAAAAGTTAATAACAAATTGGGAAAAGCTAAAAAGCATCATCAGCGTTTCTTCATTACAGTTCATCTTGCCGTTGCTGTTTTAAGACTGTCTCAAGTACATTAAGTATTCTCAAGATTACACCTGGCCTGCAAACAAAACTCCTCAGTCCTAGCGGTCGTAAGATTAAAACTTTTCCTTCGTCCAGTGAAGAGCTGAGCACAGCCGCAGAAATTCTGTTAAGGAATAAAAGGAAACGAGATTCTGCCTTTATTTTGAAGTTCTACTTTTACAGTAATCATAAAATGTGGATTTGATGAATCAGAATATAAGCGCACAACTAAATTAGTTCTATTACATTAAATGATAATTATGTGTTTTTTCTTAATGGAAATTAATGGAAGTTATTAAATGGAAATTAAATACAGAGAACTGTTCAGAAGAAAGATATCCAGAGTAGATACAAATACAGACTTGCTAAACTGACTGGTGATAACATCAGGCCCATATTTAAAAGTTAAAGGGTATCTCGAAAAACCCAAAAATGGCTAATGAAACAGGAAATGAAAAGTTTGCTAGAAATCGATGCATCAGTATTAGCAGGATACGATTCATCAACTCGTCAAAACACTTTAGTGATTCCGAATAATTGTTTTTCTTTAATATTCTATTTTACATTCTTTTATTTTTTTATTTTTTTTCCTGTAATGTGTATTTGTTTTATTTTGTATTTATGTGTTATTATTAGAATAATATCAGAACATAGTCAAATGTACTTAACTGATTCTTGGTTATTTGAACAATAACAATTGCTGAATTAATGATGGAATGCAATGTTGTAATTTAAAAAATGGACGCATTTACCATTTCTGTGCTTATTTACTTCACTAGTAATATCTGATATGTAACGTAATAAAAAATTATGTCATGTTGTCACAAGGTATTGTGAGCAACAGCGCGGATCGAAACAAAAGGATGCGGGCAAGAAACCGCCATCTGTTATTAATTTTATTAATAATAATATTAATCGGAGCCCACGAGTAATCTGTCGTGACAATAGATGGCGGAGCGCGAAGAGGCATCACGGAAGTGATGGCGCGAAGCGGAAAAACGTTTTCAAAAACAATTGGAGGGAGAGTAAGAGTTTACGTGACAGAAGGGAAGAGTCAGCGTATATGAAAGGGTGGCAACCGAACCCTCTCCGCTGGATAAACCAGAGACAAGGACATTGCCATGAATACATGGAAACTGTGACATATGTGTCTGCTGAAACTTAATCCGGCGCGAACGGTTCAAATCTCCCGCCTCCTCTGCTCACCGTCGGCTCGAGTGTTCAGGGCGAGCGTGAGGAACCCTCGCAGCGTAATTCTTGCCTACTTTTCTTTCCCCATGTGCATCTAGAGCAAGAGTTCGAAGCAAGGCCGGCGCGAGTCGGTGACAGCGTATCGGTGAGCTCCGGGCAACGCCAGTCGTCGACCACGTCGAGACAACGTCGCCAGATACGTCGGAAGGCAAGTTCTGCGTCGTCTACGTGAGAGGAATAAATTCTCTTGGGCCGAAACGGATCCAAGCGTCGTGGGAACGAACGGCTGGAGGTCGCTCATTGGTGCACGTTCAAGGGCTGCCAACCTCTGCTAGAATTCTCTTCGACCGTACAGAAGACGGCCGCCACTCCAATTTAGATGTTATTGGCTTAAACCTCATCATGCCCTGGGGGCTGGAACCATTCTTAAATGAAGATTTGGGTGCCTGCTATTGATTCTGAGGTAAGCTGACTCTTGCCCTATCCCTTATTCCCATGTATTTGAAATATCATTCTCTCTCTCTCTCTCTCTCTCTCTCTCTCTCTCTCTCTCTCTCTCTCCCATCATGTACTTTCAATTAAACCGCTATCCTGTTGAACTGTTACTGATCCGTTCTCATGCATCTAGCATAGCTTTACAAATCCCGAGCAATAGCCGGTTAATATTACGACGCATACAAGATTGCGGAATATCAACAGAAAAATAACACTTGAGGGTCGCTTGAAAAACGCTATAAATTACTGCAATCAGCAAGCACTGGGGAAATAAAGCATAAAGACCCAATTTCGTAACGTAATCACAGCTGTTTAACGTGCATATATACGAAAGACACGACAGCACTTGAGGTAAGACTTGAACTTGATATCGCGCTTGATTTGTATCGTTTATTCGGGTAGAGAAACAGCACTGTTCCGATGAAATAAACTCGGGTACACAAATGCGCATATTAAACAAAATAAAAGAGTAATTAGATAGATCTCACCAACTAGAAGAGAAGACACCGCCGACTTCATATCTTAGTAGATCGTATTAACATAAGAACGTCAATAGCGGCGTTCCACTGGTGAGGCCTCTAAAATGGACGTTCCATGGGGTTTCTTGGGGCTCACGTAATCTTACTTTAGATGTACACTTGATGTTGTTGCAATTCCCTTTCTTCTCTCGGTGTCTTGAATCGATAGCGGTCCCTATCAAGAAACTTTGGTTCTACTTTCGTGGAACAATTTTCTTTTCAAGCTTCTCCTGTGTAGTTGGGCGAAAAGGTGAAGCCTGCTAATTGGACGCTCCTGTTTTTAATGATGTATAGAAATCAATACTACTTTATAAGATAAAGTGTTTGCATCTGACAGGACAGAACGTTAACCAATGTTTATCTAAAAATTATAGTTTAAAATACCTAATAATTTAAGGTTTGCTCTAACAGTTAGATAAATGTAATAATGTTTAAAAAGGAGTTGCGCATATAAGTGGCCCTCACAATACTGGTTAAGCTAAACTGGATAGAATATGGTAGGTATGAGTAATAGTCATCAACCCCAGTAGTAACGAATAGGAGAATATAGCTGATCAGGGAGCTATATAATTGGGAATTTTCCAGGGTTACCATATCCCTCCCTTCAATAAAAAAGGATATATGACGCTTACGAGCGTTTATAACATATATGATTTACATAACTGTAACGGACTAGAAGGGGGACTGACTTACCTGGGCCATTCTGGCCCAATGACAGCAGGCATTTATATGTGACATACTTGGATATTATGATGCTGTCGAGATTATTTTAACGTTGTTACTTGTTCTTCATGACAAATTGTGTCATGTTCTTGCAATTTTACAAAATGTTGTTGGTTATTCTTTTAGGGGGCCTCAATTTTATGGGAATTCATTAATTGTTTCATAATTAGAAAATAGATTTTCTATTTGTTTTATAAGCAACTAGTCAGATATTAAAGTCGTTGTTAATCTGAAGAACGCTGTGGGTGTGTGTTTTTGACCTCTAACGAGTCCACCCTCCCTTGCTGCCACGTACGAAGGTTTGGGTTTGTCCCGAGACCCAAATAAATTTGATCTAATTCTAACAAGAAGTTTCCAAGTTACTCATTCAAC
>JAHWFO010037463.1:0-17975 GCA_023313115.1 Rhysida immarginata
CATAAATACGCGTAGACCTTTTGGTCCCCTCTAATTTCCGCCTCCGAAACCCCGACCCCGGTGGGCCAATTAAAACCAAACTAAATAATGAAAGTGCACATGCCCATAGTAAGCTGCATTCTGAATTTCAACCCTCTACCTCAAAAATTGCGTAAATTATGAAGGGGACGGACGGACGGACAGACAGACAGACAGACGGACATCGTGAAAACAATAAGTAGCTCCATTCTTCCGCTACTTAATGACATTATTTTTTCTGATTTTATAATATTCATTAAATGTGTATAATTAATTTTTTTAGTTTTAAAATATAGTGGTCGTGCAATAAGCCTCCACAACAGTCTGCCGAGGAAATTGAGCAATGAGGGAGGTAAAAAAGAAACCGATGATCCATTTTCACTGAAGAGCAAGGTTTACATATAACAGTTGAGACGTATTTTTGTGTTAGGTTATAACTGTCAAATTGACAGTAGTGACTTTATCACATTGTAACAGGACACATTGTGTTATTATCGCCTTCATAGCTAGAGCGACTTTTTTACTATTGGCAAAAATGTCAATTATCGCAGTCCTTTCAATTATCACAATTCTGTCACAGATCAATTATTTTAAAAATAAGATCGAACTTACAGTTTACGCTGTTGCAGTAACAGTCGTACGCCGGGCTTTGGAATAAAATCAAAAGCAAGACACAACCGAAGCCATGGCTCGGCGCTCTTCCTCCCTTTCCGAACAAATTCACTGAATCCACTGTGGGAAAGAATGCTTAAGTTTAATTTCGAAACTCATTTTCTCTCCGAAACAATTAGCTCTCACTTCTGTCGTTCTGACGCGAACTGTGGTGATCCGTTGTAACAAACTTGAGCTAGGAAAGAAAGCCAAGCCGTCTTTTTTCAAATCCATCTTTGTCCCCATTCTCATCTATGGTCATGAGTCTTAGGTAATGATCGATAGAGTGCCGAAATGAGATCCTGGGAGGTTTGGCAGGTGTTCCCTGCTGGATAGAGTGTTCAGCATCACCATCGTCTTTAGGTGTTGAACCGCTACTTCTTCGCATTGAGAGGGCTCAGTTCCTACGGGATGGCCACATGTACGGATGCCGCATCAGTCTTTCTAGATAGTTGCTATTTGCGAAGTCGGTGGTCACATAAGAGACCAAGAAGTCCGCCTAGAACTAGGTGGCTAGATTACATAGAGCATCTGGGTTCGAGTCGCTTGGGTATTACCATTGGGTATTACGGAAAATCTCTAGCTCTGCTCCCCGCGACCTTAACGGATAAGCAGATTTATAAACTGAAAGGAAGAAAACATTTTCAGCCTAGCTTTCTTACTGACAGCGACTTATTTACTATTGGCAGTCCTGTCAATTATCACAGTCCTATCATGGACGAAATTTTATAATTAAAATCGAATTTACAGATTCACCTGTTGTGGCACCGTCGTATGACGGGCTTTATTACTAGTATATATATACTGTTATACATAGATGTCATGAATAAATCAGCAGAATTAACTGCTGAAGAAATTTTTGAGCTTCTGCATGCTTCACCTGTAGGAGAAGAATCTGAGGATGAAGACCACATTGAAGATGATTTGGATCAATCACGGCCTGCTAGTGATACTTCCAGTGTGTCTCAATCTTCGAGCATGAGACCTTCTATTTTCATGCTCGAAGTTCTCAATATATACCTGTAGAAACATATGATGACATTATTGATCAACAACTTACTCTATTTCAAAACTGCGTAACATACACAACCAGGCAACGGGAATATATTTCCCACTAACAAATGTCCAAACGGGGAACGGGAATATATTCCCCACCAACTGATGTATCCAAACGGGCGTTGGGAATATAATTACCATGTTAATTAATATTTATAAAATTATTTATAATTTTTTATACTTTTTTATTGTCATATAGAATCAATAAACGAAATATAGATGAAATATGCATTTTAGTTTTTACATGCTTGATTAAGGGTTATAATCATTAAACATTTTGTTCTGTGTAACTTTAAATTGGCGAAAGTATTGTATATCAATACTTGGCAACAACATACTTCTGTCAATATCATTGATCACCTCAGTATGTTCAGCTAAGTAAACACTCAATTTTAAAGCGGCATCTTTTTGTTCTGGGGTTTTTTCTTCTCCATAAATGTTCTCGTTTATGTTAAGGCGGATTGGTGTTTTCTCATTATGTCTACATGCTTCACTGTCTTCATGTGTTTCAATAAACCAGCTTTGTGTGTTTTCATTCATGATATGCAATATTTGCAAAAAGCACAACACTTCGATTCGTTGGATCTGGTCCTAGTCAATTTAAAAAATTAATAATTAAAAATAATAATCACTGAAAAGTCACTTTTGGAAAAAAAAAAAGTCATTAAATCTAGTGACAAAGTCACTGACTTGGCAACACTGACTAGGAAAATAAGATTTTTAGAAGCCTGACTAACCCTAGAGGTCCTCCACATTATGCAAAAGAAAATAAGATTCGGGGATACAAGGGTCGGGATACAAGCACGGGAATTTATAGTAAGAAATTTTACAATGAGGTGCAAGAAATCTTAAATGATCTCAACAGCCTTTGTCCAAGCATCAATTTCACCATGGAAAAAGAAGAAAACCGATAGCTGCCGTTCTTGGATATTATGATTTACCATACCAACAACCAAGTGAGCTTCGATGTTTACAGAAAGAAGAATTTTGTGCCAAATTTCATCAAAGAAGATTCCAATCACTGCTACTCACAAAAATTAGTAGCATTTCACCACCTAGTCCGGCGTGCCCATAAGTTATCCTTAAGCGAAGACAATCGAAATAAGAAACTACAAACAATCAAAAATTTCGTACGAGTAAATGGATACAATGATAAGGTGATCGATAGATTGTCCCAAAAAATTGTGAAACGTGTGAATATCGAAAATACCACCACGCTAAAGGATAAAATAGACAGTAAGAGGTTCCTGGTCCTACCATTTAATAAACAATTGAATAGAGGGATTAAAAACCTAGAAAAAGATTTCGAGTTCCAACATGCCTAAAATAGTGAAAATTCTTTTAAAATATTCCTAGGTGCACCAAAGGATTCGATCCCATTAGAAGAAAAAGCTGGAATATATAAGTTAGCTTGTAGCTCGTGTGATAGTGTTTACTACAGGCAGTCGCAAAGTGGCATTAAGAAAAGAATAAAGGAACACTTTGCGTGCATAAAAAAATGCAAAATTCGGCGTCTCCAGCTTCGCGGAACATATTGTAGACCAACGGCATAATTATGACGCTAAAGCGGTACAAATTCTCCATTGCACAAAAAAACCCAAGTCCATTGAAATCGCCAATGAGGAACAGTCGAAGTTACGTAGCCCTTTCCAGTGAAGTGGTTTCACTCTGAAACCACCATAGAGTTTGTATTTGCTTCTCTTACACTGTGGTTCTAGCATGTGCAACACTTTGTGCCAAACTTTCATGATTTTCAGCAAAAGTCACCCAAATGGGTGGATTTACACTTTCCTGCAATGTTTTTGCCAAACTTTCATGATTTTGACCGAAATGCTCCCAAATGGCGATGAAAATACTAGGAATACAAGAAACCACCTCGTTTATTGTTAAAGCTACTGCCATCTTGAAGTCAGTGCCTTGAAACCACATGTACCAAAAGAATTACTAACGGTTCATTCAAAACAATGCCCATTCATGAAAACTGAAGACGTTGTGCTCAGCGTAGCACGACAGAAAAGTCACTTAGAACAATATGGTATTTGTGTATTTGCAATGCAGGATATGTCTAACGCCTTCAATAAATTGTTTCATGCCCTACAACTCAGGCATAGTGGTTTCATTGTTTAAAAAACACATTGTTTCATTGTTTAAAAAATACATTGTTTCATTGTTTTTACCTTATTCCCATGTATTCAGTTGTTAAATAGGTATAGTAATAAAGAGCATTTACCAAATTATTTGTATTTTGTATTGTTTTAATTCGTGCATGAAAGGGTTAACAGCGACTCAGGTCCTATGCAGGTCGCTGATTGGATGGGCGTGACAAAGCATCTCCTGACGTAATATTATATGGCTCCTCTTAACTTATTGGTTCTTTTATTGTATAATTCCACCTCTGTATGATTGTGTAAAATTAACCACATTGGTAATTGATAATTATGTAAATTTGCCCGATTGGGTACATTGTAAAATATCTTACTATATATTCCCGTGCTTGTATCCCGACCCTTTGTCATCAGATCTTCTGTTGATCAGATATCTTGTATCACGCTGATGAAGGCGGCGTTGCCCCCGAAATGTACACATGTGAATTAAGACTTATTTAGGGATGTGCGATATTCTTCGATATCGATAAATATCGCGATAGTTTGGTCGTTAGTCAACTAAGCCAGTCGAATAATTGCACCTCGATATAGTCGTGACTATATCGGATTTTTTTATTCGATTATTTCGATTAATTCCGGCTTTTTTTTTGTTTCCATTATTAAACCAATCCGAAAGCTTTCAGATTATTAAACATCTTTTCATGTGCATGCCTTCTCAATGGCCGCTTTATTTAACCCATTCTAATTACGACCAATCCCATGCTGCCTTACCCTTGCCGTTTCTGCATATAAAGAAGGGGGTTCGGAATAGATGTCGACGGAAATGATGTACTCGGAATAGATGTCGAACGGAATAAATGTCGACGCAAAAACCAGTGGTGCCGAAAATTATGAAATTTATCCGACCCGGAGACAATAATCGTTGACTTTGAACTTGCCGCCATGCGGGCCATCCAGCACATGGAGAAAGATACAAGAGGTGGGACTGGTTACGCGCTTCCTTGACAGTGAGGATTTCCGACACTTTGTGGGGAAGTTGTGTGGCCTAGCTTTCCTGCGAGTGGAGATGTGCAGAATGGGATGGATGGCCTTGCTTCGTGAAATGATGCCCGAAGGAGCAAATGATTTACTGAACTACTTCGATACCAACTATATTAATGGTGATGATAATTCTAGTAAATCAATATTGGGGCAAATGTCCGAGAAAGTATAACTGGGGCAAATGTCCACAATCGAAAACAAGAATAAAGAGGTATGTGGATAATCGTAATAAAGTATAAAGAAGGGCTCTTTTACCACAACAAAAGTAATAAAGAATAAAACAAAAACAAACATAACAGAAAAACACAACCTGGAAGCGCTTTTCGAGAGCAAAGCTCTCATCATTCGGCAGGAACCAAGGAGAACACGTGGAAAACCCAAAGTGAACTGATTAGAAACGACAATCGACAATCGAACAGTGTAGTGTATCGGTATTCAAGTGGAACTTGAAGCATAGCTTCCATAATCTCACCCTTCATAATCATATTCCAAGGGAAATACACTGAGCTAGAAAAGAAGCCTGATGTACCCACAACGGTCATCCAAAGTATGAAAGAAAATTGCCTCCTCTTGGTGGAGGAAAATTTGATTGACGACTGTCTAGACTAGAAGCAGACCACTAGTATTAGATAAAACACGACCTATGAAGTCCAGTAATCTGGAAATATGACATTATCAATGTCTTCAAAATTAATATCAAGTATATGCCTTGGATCACGATATCTCTTTCTATGTATAGGATGCTTTAAAATGCCCGAGACTAGCTCGTTGCTATGATTTTCTATATTGGGCAGCATGGATTCCATGAGCCCTTGAACGTATTTGCCAATATGAGTCATATTGAAGTCATTATAAATGGAGGAATTGCGAACAATTCTCCGATCTTTTTGCGCAATAGTCCTAAGGGTAACGTTTTGGAACGTTTGCAGTTCTTTCCATCTAGTTTTACATATTGTGGCCCAGACGGGCATACCATAGGTCAAGATAGTCCGAACAATGACCTTATAGAGTAGGAGTTTATTATCAATGTTTAGAGCACTATTCCGGCCCAGCAGAGCAATCAAGCTAAACTTGGCTCTCCTGGCCTTATTCAACGCATAAGTTGCGTGGGGAGTCCAGGTAAGTTTAGAGTCAATAACAACACCAAGATATTTATAAGTTTCAACCCAGTCCAGTTTTTTGCCATATAGTGTTAGAGAATCTAATGATCTCTTTCTCTTCTTGGAAACAAACATCGCCTTGCATTTGTCTACATTCAATTTTAGCCTCCACTTGCTAAACCAGCTTTCACACTCCTTTAGAGCCTTCTGTAGCCGCGAGACTACTACGGCTGGTTGACGAGCACAGGTCAGTATAGCAGCGTCATCTGCGTAAAAAAAGAGCTTACATTTAGAAGGACTTGGGAAGTCTCGCATAAAATAATTGAATAATACTGGCCCCAGGACTGAACCCTGTGGGACACCAGCTTTTACTTCATACATAGGAGATAGACTATCTCCAACTCTGGCCTGAAAGAACCGGTTGGAGAGAAACGAGTGTATCAGAGTAATTATATCTTGAGGAAATCCATCCATAATCATTTTAAAAATAAGACCATCGTGCCAGACTTGGTCGAAGGCTTTGTGTACATCGAGGAAAACGACCCCACAATACATAGAGATTAAGGGGCTCATTGATATCCGCTGCGAGCCTCCATGTTTGGAGTTGGCAGGAATGGTTTGAGCGAAAGCCAAATTGTTCATCGCGGATGAGATCGTTGGCATCACAGTACTCAATGAATCTCTTGAGAATTGTTTTTTTCCAGGATTTTGGAGATTGATGGTAACAAGCTGATGGGCCTGTAACTAACAGGATTTGCGGGATTTTGTCCTGGCTTAGGAATGCTTAAGACAACTGATTGCTTCCAAGCATCCGGGAAGTAAGTGTTCTTCCAGCAGTCGTTAATCACTTTTGCAATATCTTGAATTGTATTTGGAGGTAAATTTTTCAAAGCAGTGTTCTTAATAGAGTCTTTACCTGGAGCTTTTCTCGTTTTTAAATTTTTAATGATGCTTAGGACTTCATTTACATCAATGCTATGTTTTGGGAATTCATTGCCGTGAATATTATAGAAGCCAGTTATGCAGGATTTTACTTTCTCGGACATATCAAGTCCTATTTGCCGACCATCAGTAGGCGTGACAAACTGTTCTGAAAGTGAGCTTGCAATAAGCTGCGCTTTATCATCATTATTCGTGATGAATTTGCCATTTTGGGCTAACAGAGGTGGGATATTAATGGCTTTCTTGTTTTGCAAGGCTCGAACCATGCACCACATAGAGTTATCGTGGGTCGACAGACTCTTAACTTTATCATTCCATCTGGTATTACGAAGTGCTTTTACCTCCTCGTGAACTCTTCTTGTGAGCCTATTATACTTGGTCTTAAGCCATGAATCACGAGTTCGGTACCACTGCCTTCTAACCTTATTCCTTTGCTCAATTAATTGTTTGATTTCTGGGGTGAGATCAAGGTGATCAGCTCGCTTCGACTCTAAGGGCGAAGCACTAGAGTCAATAGCTGCATTTATACGTTCAGTAAGCCTTTTCACATTGGTATCTATGTCGCTCGTACTATGTACGTTATTTAGTGGGTCGTCTTCTTTTTTGAGAATTTCTCTAAAAAATTTCCAGTCTTGTTTGAGCCTCAGTTCTTCTTTGAGGTCAATGTTTACGTTATCAAAATTTAGTGCAACTGGTTTATGGTCTGAGGATAGATCATTGACAGTATAGATACTGAATGATTTGTAGAAGCCCTTCAACAACACAATATCAAGTACATCGCTTGAAGGAGAATGATCACAATAATATGTATCATCCACAGGGCCTACTGCAATAATATCAGATTGCTTTTGCACGTAGCCATACAAAAGGACACCGTTTTGGTTATGGCATCTTGAATTCCAGTGCGAGTGCTTAGCGTTCAGGTCTCCCGCCATAATAACGGGAATATTCCCGGAAAACAGCTCGTCAAGCTCATTGGCATCGAATTTATGCTTGGGCGCATTATATAGAGCCACTAGTTTCACTTCTCCCAGTGTGGCATCAGTAATGATAGCAGAGGCAGCTTCCATTCCCATATAGTCTCGGGTTGGTTCCTCCCGATGATGAATGCCTTTCTTAATAATAATTGCTGACCCACCTGACGGGGACTTTACTGTATTGGGAAGAATTCTGTCTTTACGATAGACACAGTAACCAGGTAGCCTGAAGTCGCGGTCTGGCCTTAAGTGTGTCTCACATAGAAATGCTATGTCTATATCCCATTGGGTTAGGAAGTTGTAAAACTCAATACGCCTCCGGGGGACCCCCCTGGCGTTCCATATTACGCAACGAAGTTTACCTCGATTTGTAATAGAATAACATCGATCAGCCATACTGTCAGTGTTTATTCGTAAATATTCCACTCATCAGTGGCATTTTCTTGCCCAGTTCGTTTAACAAATTGCATACGCTGCCAATTTGTTTATACATTTCTTGAAAATCATTCACGTTAATGCTCTTATCTTGTTTGGAGACCATTGAGGCATAGGAAATCTCCGGGGACACTTTAGCACTTTGCACTCTCCTGACTTGCGGATATTTAGGACATTTTGTGTAACTGGAGGTGTGTTGTCCATTACATCGAATACATTTTGGGGGATCTTGTCCTTTTACATTTGGGCAGTCTTTTGACTGATGATCTTTAGCGCATTTGTTACAACGGGGGGATTCCGTGCAACCCATAGATACATGGCCAAATCGCAAACAATTATAGCATTGTAAAGGTTTCTTATTACCTCGAAACATTTCAACACTGACAGCTAAAGGCCCTATGCGGGTCACATTTTTAAGTGTCTTATTGTGTTCAGTGTTTGATAACAGAACCAGAATCATGGGCATATCAATTGATCCTTTGGCTTTTTTAAGCCTAATCACTTTCTCAGGGAAGTAGTTGGCCTTTTTCAGGTCTTCATTAAAATCGTTAAGGTCATAGGTCACGTCTACATTTCGTATAACGTATTTGAGGACTTTTTCCGATTTAAGTTGATGATGCTGAATCTTTAGCACGTTATCAGCCTTAATGCCAGACACCAATTTACTATGAGTTTCCTCATCATGACACCTTATTTTGATCGTCTCTGCTCTGCCTGTGTGTACAGTAATTAGGTTAATCGCCACATGCTTTTGAATCTCGCCCAGGATTTGCTTGATTGGCTGACCGTGAGTACGTATTATGATTGGCGGAATATAGGAGCTGCTCTTGGTATTTGGCTTTTCAACATTTTTTCGCTGTTCGGACTTGCTTTCTCGAAAAGCAACAGCGATTGTATCATTTAAATCAACAACATCCTTAATGTTGTCAATTTTCAACCCTTTTTTAGCCTTTTTAGATTTTGCAGGTATCCATTTATCCGTATCATTATGTAGCCGTTTGCGATTTGTACTAATCGGGTCTTTGCCATCGTTATCATTACTCCCTGAGCCGGAGGGGATAATTTCCATAGGCTGAGGATTCACACTCTCTGTTTCACAAGAGTCTCTTAGATAGTCAGAAGTTACACCAGTAGGCTGATTACCTTTCATTGACAGAGCAGAGAATTGATCTTTGAGGAACTGCTCCAACTTATTAAAGTTCTTGTTGGCTTCATTACGTGCTGCAGATATTTCAGCATTCATATTAGCAATTTTATCGTGGATTTCAGTTATGTTCCCTTTTAGTGACTCGACTTTTCCTTGTAAAATATCATACTTAGTGCACATTTCTTGGCGCAAAACCTCTAGCTTATCCTTAATTATAGCATCAAAAGCTTCGAATCTGTAATCTTTACAGGCATCTTTATATATCTCGCCATATGTATATTTACCGTCACTTGTTTTTTGGCTTGCAATGCCACTTAACGCTTTGCCTGAGTCTGGCATTATGATAAAATTTAAAATAATAGTCAGTTAAGAATAGTCAGACTGCTAGCCCTGAAAAGGGCTTTTCCAGAATAAGATCTGTACAAAAAACAGCCTTAAAGAATAGGATATAAAAAAAACCGCTGACCTTAAGAGAGTGTGCCTTCAATTACATTCCTTCTCCAGTCTATACCATCTATGAGTAGCTCGAACCCGTGAAGTGTGGTCTGCTCTCTGTCTCTCAGAAACCGAAGAAAGCGGTTTATATAGCGAGAGAAATACAAAAACAGACCAATAACAGAAAAGAAATAAAAACAATATTATTGGTTGGCTAATTGAGACCACCACTGAATTAGAGGGGAATCACCAATAGGGCCTAAGTCGGAGTTTAATAACGTGTTGTTCTTGGATTTATGGATAGCCATGCTCTCGAAAGCATCTAACAAGTGCTTTTTATTGATAGATTGTAACAGTTTTAAGTTGTCGATGGAAAAATCGTGACCCGTCTCTATTGAATGCTTGGCTATGGCTGATTGACTGCATCTACCGAATCTTCTGTTATTGGTCTGTTTTTGTATTTCTCTCGCTATATAAACCGCTTTCTTCGGTTTCTAATCAGTTCACTTTGGGTTTTCCACGTGTTCTCCTTGGTTCCTGCCGAATGATGAGAGCTTTGCTCTCGAAAAGCGCTTCCAGGTTGTGTTTTTCTGTTATGTTTGTTTTTGTTTTATTCTTTATTACTTTTGTTGTGGTAAAAGAGCCCTTCTTTATACTTTATATTAATGGTGCTTTTCGACCGGTGAGCTCTAGGCAAGGAACCCTCCGACTCCAGCGATGTGCCCCTAGGTTTACCCCTTCCACCTGGAACATGTATGCGGCCACTCTGGGTGACCAACAGCCATGCGGAAGCCTGGAATACCAAATATACCCATAAACACCCGACAATCTGGAGGGCCATCCGTGCTTTGCAGTAGGACGCCCCCCTTAAATGGAAGAACGGAAAGTTTGAGGATTTAACGAGACGGTTGAAGACAATCTGTCAGGATTATGTGGACGGCAGAAAATCAATTGCCGATGTCCTGTTTGGAGTCGGTCGCTTAACACGATTGTAAACATTTAATGCAAATTTATTACAAACAACGATAAATAAAATAAAAAATATAAAAAAATACTGTCTTTCATTCAATATACGAGGGGAGATCAAAAAGTAAGTTGCACTTCCACGGTATGGCCATTTATTACACCACCTATACAAAAGCAACACGGCTATAGCAGCATACAATCTAGGTTCACTTTTCCACATAGTCCCCAAGAGACCCTAAACATTTATCCGAACGATCAACCAATTTTTCGATTCCGGATGAATAGAAATCTCCCCCAGCGTTTTGTAACCACACGGTGACAGCCGCTTTCTCCTCCTCATCGTTTCGAAATCGTTTTCCACCGAGTTCCGTTTTGAGCTTACCGAAAAGATGAAAGTCGCATGGCGCTAATTCGGGACTGTATGGAGGATGTTGCCAAACCTCCCACTTGAATCGCTGCAGCAGTTCGCAAGTTTGGCGGGCCTTGTGAGGTGTTGCGTTATCGTGCAACAAAATCACACCGGCGCTCAATTTCCATATACAGCAGTGATTTCACGATGAATATCCGTGCAATTCACCCGTTTGGCCCATAGAAATCGGATTGCTGCTCGCACCTCAAGTTTGGAGTGGACATCCAGTTAATGCGCCATGAAGCCAACTAGGAGTTCTATGACATAGTAAAGCGTGTGAAAATCTGCGTAACATTTTTCAAGCAAAGTGCAAAGGCAAGCGACTTACTTAAAAAATGTCAAGCTGAGAATGGTTGTTTACAACCACTAAAGTTGATTCAAGAGGTCCCTACTCTTCGTAACTCGACCTATCTCATGCTTAAACGGTTTATAGCTTTGCAACGCCATGCTACCAGTGTAAATTATGAAATTTCCAATGTACCACCACTTCCCACTCGAGAAGAAAGTGTGGCAGTTAATGACTCCCTTCAAATTCTGAAACCACGGTATGAAGCCACAATCGAAATGTCTGTTGAAAAAGCTTTTTCAGCTAGTAAAGTGATACCGTTAGTTCATGGGATGTCAAATTACCTTGATAGATTACAGCCAGCAACAGAAATTGCTGCAAACTTGAAGGGTAGCTTTCAATCTCAGATTTCTGAACGATTCGAAAATATAGAAGGAGTCAAAACATTTGCAATACCATGCCTATTGGATCCACGATTCAGAAGAGTCCATTTTAAAAATATTTCCATGGAAGCTCGTGCAGTAACCTACATTGAAAACAAATTGCGAGCACTTTTGAGAGGAGATGTTGCCAGTAATTGCATGGGCACTGAAAATAGCACACCAAAACCAACAGAGAACGAAGGTATAAGGGCCAGACACCACGAGATAGTAAACTCTGAAAATAATGCAAATGATAATTCTCCAATTGTGTTTTTTCGACATTATCTGAGATCGAAAGTGTGCAGTTTAGATACTGATCCCTTACACTTCTGGGAGTCGCAAAAGAATTTTATGCAGAGCTATATGAACTTAGTAAGAGATTTTTATGTATTATGGGGACATCAGGACCATCTGAGAGACTGTTTTCAAAGGCAGGAGAAAAGCGTAGTCGCATAAATCCTAAACGTGTTGAAAAATATTTATTTCTTGCCAATTTTGATTATGAAACGTGGAAGTTGCTGTAGTAAAGTAATTTTTTTATGTTGTATAATTAAATCTTTTTCTTTAAAAAATTAGTCGAATTGTGTGATTTAGTCGAATAAATATCCAAGCCAGTCAAATAAAATCGCCGATTACTAAAATTTTATTCGATTAGTCTATTCGAATAACGGCAAATGAATATTGCACATCCCTAAATTAAGTCCTTTTGTCAAATAGTGTTTTCTCCTAGGTTTTTTGGTTTAAACAACTTCTTAATCCGGTGAAAAAAGTATCCATTTCCTATGATCCACTTTTAAAAAAGATTATTAATTGTTTTAAAGATGAAAAAGATCAAATAGTACCTAGAATTAGTAACACTATCAACAAATGACTTGTTAATATGCATAATATTAAAAAGGATAATTATGGAAATCAATCTAATAAAATGGGTCATTGTTTTAAGCTAAAACAATATTTGATTATTAATTAATAATTATATGATAATAATGATAAATTTCGAAATCTAGTGCAAAATTATAAAGTGATATATGACATTTATTGTTTTAATTGTTATCTTAATTATGTGGGGCAATCGGGCTGTTTCTCTATATTCACGTTTAGAAGAACATGAGAGAGCAGTTCATATAAATTATATTGACAGATCCATAACTAGACGTTGTTTCACAATGGCACATAAAATTAATTGGAAGGGAGTCCGAATTTTGGGAATAGAGAATCGATTAAAGAAAAGATTTATAAAAGGGGCCTATTTTATTGATAAGGCAGAGCATTTTCTAGCTAAGTTATCACATGATTTAGACAGCAATTGAATAATCATATGATTTGTCATATGCCTTTTATGTTTTCGTTTCATTTGTATCACTTCCCTCCTTGTTCTGATGAATAGTGCTGATTGCTCGAAAATGTTAAACATGAAATTTTTTTTGAGTTGATATTTTGGTATTATTCTAAATTCAAAATTGTTACCTTTTATGAAATGAAGTCAAATGGACACTTTCTAAATTAATCATCAATGGAGCAGCTGGGTTTTCAACGAGTTCTGACCGTCTCTGTCTTTGTTGTCGTGATTCCATGTCGTCGTTTTGTGGTTCGAATTTCTCTGTGCAGTGGTGTTTATGAATTATCATGAAATTTAGCTCCAACATTTCTTCTGTAGAAGTATTTGTCATCCATACTTCTTGTGTAATAACAAAATTTACTGCGGGATGAACCAGCCCAGACGTGATATTGGTATATCTCATTATGTTGCAAACTCTGTTAAGTTCATGTAAAGGGAGGGTGGCTTTTTAATATTCCTTTTTTAATTTTTTATGGATTGTTTTAATTATTTATTTTTTATGTACAATTTAAATCCAATTTTCGTATTTTTCTTGAATTTCCAAATTTTAAATAAATTTTGGAATTAAGAAATTATTGGGGAGAAAGGCATTTATATGTACGTATATGCTTAAAACTTAAACGTGTATTAAGATTAAAATTAAATTTATTGCAAATTTGAATCCTGATATCCCTATTCTTAATTTGGTTTCCACCTCACCCATAAAGATGTTGGCAAAGTTGGACTCTATTTTGGAGCCCATGGCAGTGCCATCAGACTGGAGATAGTGAACGTTGTTGAGGGTATAGGGGAAAATATCTTCGCATTGAATGATGAGTACAGCTGCCATTTTTTGAGGGCAAGAGGAAGGCAATCCTATACTGCTACTCATCGAAGTACGCCGTTTTTGCCCGACTTGTTATTGTATAACGATGGTAACGAGTTGTTCGTGTTTGGATGTATTGTATAACAATGGGATAAGTTCAGAGCCATGGCAGCCATGGGTCTGGATGCCCTCAAAAGATGACGGATATTCAATGTTTATGTTTTGATATTTCTCCCTATAGAAGTTAGAGTTAACTATTGTACGAAAGAGAAGGCAGTTGGTGTCGATACATGGAATTGAAAGGGTTTGTTAAGGGTAGTTGCAGACAGCTTCAATCCCATTGTCATGAGGAATATTAATATCACAGATATATAGTAAATAGATCGCCAGAGCTTGAGCTTTAGCATTGTCGCTAGTGATGCCACTTGCCGCCATATCAAAAACATACTTGAACATAAAGATTCAATACGAAGTAAAGGCATTAAATAACGGAAAAATTGTTCATAGATCAGTTTATAATAAATTGACTATCTTTAAAAATTTATAGTTATATTTACATCACTTCTGCTTAAATGTCACTATTTATTTTATTTACACTCACATGCCAAAAGTCATGGGTCTTTTTGTATGGGTCAAAAGTTACTGGTGTTTTTGTTAGCCTGTTTTACTGCATTATTAAAAAAAGTCTCTTTTTAAAGTCTTTTTTTTAAAAATATTGTTTAAATATTATTTGAAACTATTCAGGTTAAATATTCATAGTCTAAAAAATATAGACTGCTTTTCTGTGAGAAAGAAAACAAGATTATCAATAATCCTGTAGGTGAAAAAAACCCCAACAAAAACGAATAACTGTTGGGTAATACATACATAATTAATTTAATTGAAAATTAAATAACATGATATTAAGAAATACATAATTAATTTAATTGAAAATTAAATAACATGATATTAAGAAATACACAATTAATTTAATTGAAAATTAAATAACATGATATTAAACAAAAATTACAAATTTATCTCTAGGTCCAATTGCAGAGTAGCCCTGTCTAAACATAATTTCTAGCGGCTATAATTTAAAATAGTTGGAAGAATTTTTCATAAAATCATAAGAACGCGTACAGCATAATTTTTGTAGTGAAGCTTTATGGCGCGCTTGGCTTCATCGAAGAGGGTGGTTCTAGCGATCTATTTACTATATACGCAGCGTACTATATATCTGTAGTTAATATAGAGAGAAGATACGTCGAGAGTGCAGAGGAAAAAGTTAAGGTGATTATATGAAAGCCCATAAAATTTCCTACTAAATACATTTTGATTCATTCCGGCAGCACTATAATTGTTAGGCTCCGAGTAATTCAAGGTCAAAATTGAAAATTTGTTCCGACCCCACCCCTTTTTGCAACATCTTTATACGCATCTACTGTATTCATTTATTTTTCTTAATCCCCTGACCTTTCCTACCTGGAAATTTTATTTTCCGCATGGATTTTGTAATGTAGTGGCTTCCGTTAAGGAAACCTTGTGACTTACCATAAACTTATAATGTTTATACAAACTTATTAGAGAATTGTTGGAGAGGGCCATCTATTGGGAGCATTTTTAAAAGAATACATTTCGGTTTTTAATATGAATTTTTTATACATTAATTCTAAGCCTTTTTCATTTGTTCATTTTTTACTGTACATGTATATTAACATTCAGGTATTGCAAAATTTAATCAAACAAAGAGCTCGAGGAACGCCGGGAGATCAACTAGTATACACAACTTACCGTCCAACCTCCGCCATCAGTTTCCATGTCACAATACACATTCACGGTTTCTGTGACTGTGGGCACTTTTGGATGAAAGCGTATATTGATTTGGTAAATACCCGATTTTTTTACGCCTAAATAAAACATTATAAGAATATTATTAACACATAAATATATAGAAAAGCGATACAGAATAATTATGCTAAATATTTCTAAATGTATATCAGCAAAATATTATTTTCTATGCAAATAATCTTTATACGGAAAAATGAGGAAAAAACAGAATAGGAAAATGCCCTCTAGAACCAGAGAGTGAACTACGGAAAAGAGGAAGAGGTACTTCGTAGGAGCTAGTAGATAAAATCAAAAAAAGTGTGTCTGACATCATGTACGACAACAAGGTTGCACTGATAACTTGTAATTACGTTGGGAAAGGAATAACTGATGAGGTGGAAAGGTGGGATAAAAAATCAAAATCATACATAAAAACCGCAGGCCCCAAGTGATAAAGGACTGCAATACTTCTGTGAGGGATGTAGATAAAAAAGATCACTTGCTCTCGTTATATACAGAGAGGTGCAAATAAAAGTAGCCTCTGTTGGTTTCTCTGCAATTCATGCGAGGCTACTTTTATTTTCACCACCCGGTAGAATTTTCATTCATTATAGAAAGTGGGCTTTGCGCGTCATATTCCACTCCATGGCTATTTCCAACTCCTGGTAGCAGTATAACAAAGCTGCAGGCACTGCTGCAGGTGCATCTCCCCCCCCCCCCCCCTCTCCTAAAATATGATCTTTCTTCTGTTCAGGATGAAAATAGCTGAAGCACTAATGTTTACTGGAATTGAGAGCATAAAAAGAAAGAGAGGACGACCATTATTTGAAAGTTTGCTAGGATGTTCACCCGAAGCACTATAAAAAAAAGCATGCAATATATAGATCCTGTAATTATCTCATATATGGCCAAATAGGCCATTTTCCTGAAATAAGCAAGTAATAGAGATGTAAAATGAAAGACTGTAAATTTATGAGCACAGTAATATGTTCAAAGTGTAACGTCTTCTTCTGCTCTACAAAGATTCCGTACCAAATGAAAGTTGCAATTTCCTTGAAAATAAGTTAAAGAGAACATTCTTATTTTGTTTATTCATCATGTTTTTATTTCTTTATATTTTAATCTCTGAAACCTTTCGTAGAATAAAACCTCTTAATCCATTTGCGCACAGCATCCTATATATAGCACAAACAAAAATTCATAAATCCAAATACTGAACGCTGCTGGTAAAAATCTTCTTGAAAACTACACGTATTGTCAAAGAAAAAAATACGTGTCAAATATTTTTGAATGGTATTTAATTGTGCGAAAATTAGCCCCCTGTACTCCTCGTAGAGGGTAGGGTGGGGGGCCAACATTGAAATTTCAAATGGGAACTCACAATTTTTTTGCAGATTTGGATTGTACGGAAAAAATTATATTAATTTTACCAATTCATTGTTTCTAATTCAATAACACAAGAGATAATGGGAAATGCAGGAAGGTCATCAATTTGAACATCTTAAGGCATAAAGTGCTTGGGTGATTGTTCCAGCATTTTTTCCTTTAGATCTAAAGTGTTTTCCGGAGACGTTCGAATTACTTGAACTAAACATCACGCGAAGTTTGCTGAAAACCTGTCGAAAACGTAATTTAATCTCAACAATTGCCGCCGATTTAATTGTAATCGCCCCTTTGAATTTAATGAACTGCTGGTGCGGAAAGTTCATAAATGACGTAACGACGCAATTTAAATTTTGAGTTTTCGACATTTTCGTTAAGGAACTTTAAGTTTGTAATCATGCAAAGGATCACGCTAGGTACTTTATGACCATCGAACCTTATACACCTTGTATAGAGCTTTAGTTTAGATCGCGTCGGTTTCGGCTGTAAAGCAACTGCGAAATAATGATTGGTCCGGTTATGCAATAACTGTTTATTATGTTGCTTACGCGTTTCGGTTTACACCATCGTCAGAGCAAGATTTTACAAGTAATTAGGAAACTATATCTATATATATATTTTGGTATGTCCGTCAGTCTGTCAGTCAGTCAGT
>JAHWFO010037464.1:0-11702 GCA_023313115.1 Rhysida immarginata
TATAGTATCTTTTTTGTTCTTAAGTTTTTTACTTCTGTATTTTTTACTTTTTTTTACTTCTGAATTTTTTTGTTTTCATAAGTGTATTTTGTCATTGGACACTTGACCCTCTCCAATCCTGAATTACCCTTTTGTAAACCAAACATGATGCCCTGCATTCTGATTGGTCCCTCCTCTTTATATATACTTGTATCTGAACTTTTGTAACCTGAGTCATACTGAAGAAGGCCACATTGTGACCGAAATGTATACATATATGGTGTATTAAAATGTTCTTGTGGACAAGTGGAGTCTCCTTTCTCTCTCTCATGTATTCTAGCATCCACAGATTCGTAAGGTCAGTTTTTAATTTATTCTTTAGCTTAGTTCTTAACCATACTTTTCATGAACTTCTTGAATTGACGTGAATTTACAAGGCCTAGGTCCCTGGTATGGTTTACCTTCCCCCACACATTTATTTAGTGAAAACAGTTTGCCTCGGTTACGGGACAGATAACGAGGGGTGGTGGTGGGTCCAAACTGTTTTCTCTTTGAAAAGACCATTCCTTTACTTTATTCACTAAAAGAAAGTTATTATGAAAACTTCAACAAATGTGCCTAGAATAACTTCCACATCGACTGAAAACTGGAGGTTCTGCCTAACTCCCCAATGCAGGTTCCCTAAACCTGCATCACACATAATGAATTATGAATTTTCTCATTCTTTGACTTCTGCTCATCATCTCACTTCTCAACCATGACCTTTCTGCAGTGGAAGCAGTTTCAGTCATCGTTGTTCTTCGCATCTATCCCAATGCGTCATGTCCTGAATATGTTACTCTGAGGAAGGCAGTCTACTCTGGATACTCATCGCTTTAGGTCGGCAAGTGCTGTTAGTTTGAAGTTTTCAAGAGGAGGTACACCCACGCAGCTTGATCACCTTAGCAGATTACGAAGTGAATCTCGTATCAACTGTTTTAAATTGCTGGAAAGAGATGGTGAATCGTTATTGGTGGAGCAAGGAATGCCCACTTAACCTTCAAGTCAGCCAAATTGAACTTTGTTCTACAAGAAGTAATCTAAATATTTACGTACTTTAAGGATTTTATGCAACTAATCCAGATTTCGTTCCTGTTATGAAATCAAGACCTGTGAATGGGAGCCCCAAGAAGTATTGTATGAAGAAAGTAAATATTTTTAATACAGTTGAACCTCATTATAAGGATATCCTTGGGACCAGACGAAAATATCCTTGTTAGTTGAATATCCTTTTATCCAGAGTTACGAAGGATAGATAAATTAAAACTGGACTGTACACTCCGTATCTTATAAGCAAATTATCCTTTTATCAGGTATCCTTATATCAAGGTTTGACTATATAAATATCTAATATATTTGGAAATAGATGTACAGAGCAATTCAAAATTCCCCGAACTCCAAGTTTAAGACTTATTTACTGCAAAATCATAAAAGATTTCGGAGTATTGCTGCTTGTGGCAGTTTGACACCTTCGGAACATGAGGGCACCATGTGACAAGATGCTTGCGCATAAAACTCTTGCACTTAAAACTTAGCACTAAGCAATGCATTTTTCCGAATCCAAAGAACGCAGCTCTTGCACTACTGAAATTCTGTACAGCCATAGTTTTAGACTTTTAGTAGCCCTCTGGCAGGCTGAATACGATGCCCTAGCTCTTGAGACAGCCGCCAAAGTGACTTCTGCAGAGAGCACTGCAGGGAAGCTTGAATTTTCTCCAGAAGCGTGGTCGTCACCACAGTCTGTTCGGCACTTTTAGGTTTATCATACACACAGCCCAGCTTGTAAAACTGGTATACAAGAGCATACGATTGTTTTCCCTGGTACGGTATCAGAAAAATTAATTTGAAAGCAATGAATGCAACATTGGTACGGTTTTTCAGCAAAATAAACTGCTAATAATGTGACTCATCTTGTGAGAATCTTGGCTGTCGTGTCACATGGTGTTGTCACATTGCGCAACGTATTCCTAAGATCATGCACAACTTTCACAACCAGCTATATTCTAACATCTTTTATGGTTTTGCAGTAAATACATCTTGATCTTGGAAGTTTGGGGACATTCAAATTGCCCTGTATAATGTTAAATGTATTCAAAGTTAATAATTGAGTTTTGCAGATAACTATATCAAAGCAGATGAAAAGGAAATGGCTTGAAGTACCACGAGCTAATGGAATGTCGTATTCATGTGCAGTTGAATAGAGGAATTACGCCATAGTAACTCTATAATGCACTGTTCTCAAGTGATTTAGATTATGGTTAATATTTTTATTAGATTATTCTATAATGCTTTTTAATTTTATTTTTATTTCTTGGGCTTAGGTGATTGACTCTTCTCATGGTACGCTCTGTCCTCATCACTTGCTTAGGTCTCCGGAACGCCAATACTGCAGTTACGCAATTTTATTGGGACTTCTTTAATGGATGTGGATGGCTGAATGTGAAGATCGGGGTTAATTTCACGTAAAGGAAGAGTCAAAATTTCATATATTAATCCCACCCTCCTCAAAAAAAATAAAATTCATGCAGGGTTTTTCTTTGTAATCGATATACAATTGTGTTCTACTTAATGTCTTCTTGGGGAGTGTTCACATATGTTTGAAGTTTGTCAAAACTGGGTTAACAGAACAAGGGCCTTAATAAACTCCTGCTATTGTTGGTGTTAATGCTACAGGATTAGATTTTAGGTGGTACATTATATGCAATTTGCATAAGGTCATATTGGACCCAATGTAGAACAGACATTAAGCAGGACATCTCGAAAAATTAGCAAGCAAATTCAAACATCTTATTGCCATTACAGAAAGGGAAACTATATTCTTACAATTTATTACTTGATCTAATTTTTATATATAATTTTAGAATTCTACACGATCATTGAAATTGTTTAATCTTTTATACATGCATTGAATATTAAATCTGCGTTTAAACTTTGCATCCGGTTCAAGACTAAGTTTGCTGTAAAGAAAAGCTGTAAGAGCTGAGGTGAGTTCTTATTTCTCATTAAAATATGTTTTTCACCTTCATCCATCCTAGATATTACAGTATTTAATGCTTTCTCTTATGCTGTATTTCATAGGCTATTTACACTTTCTCAGGAGGCAGCTGGCAACTTCAGAAGATGAACGGGATGACTGTTGGAATTCATCATTTGCTCTGTATTTGAAGAATGTAAGTAAATATTTTCACACATCTATTACAAGGCTCTTGTATATAGCAGACATCAATAAGCATAAAGTTCAAATAAGTGTTGGATCTAATGAAGTAGATTTTTAAAATGCTTTTTCTAAAACTGCATTTCTATACTGTTGTGTTGTGGGTTGTGAAATAGATGCAAAATAATGCAGATTGATCAGAGTATAATCAATAAATATATCTTACTTTAATAACACAAATTACATTAAAGCTACTATCATACACATTTTTAAGCTAGATTAGAGTTTTAGTGGACCCCTGTTGAAACAGCGGTACAAACTCAAAATGCAGCGAACTATTGAACAGCGGTACATCAAATTTTGTGTTGGATGGGGGAAATCGGGTACAGGGACATTGGGCATGACTTGCCAGTTCAAACAATCTGTCCTAAATAACAAATGATCCAGTAGAATTGCAGTCATTAACACACAATCTAGTCTTTTAAGTACTAGAACATAATTCTCATTAAATTAAAAGATAATCTCATCCTAGGCATACAATGAATGTAAAGTGTACTGAGATACAGCACTAACAGATAAAAAAATATGAAAACATGCCTTATTACCATAGCTGCCCTGGGAATCCTTTGTCCGGCCATGTCCTAGTGGGAGTTGTCCTTGTTACCTGACCTGCTAGAGTGAGCTCAGCTTCGAATGAATCCCTCCAATTCTCGGATCCCCTTTTATACCCCAGGCCAATCCCACACTAAATCACGGATTCGCAATCTGGTGGCCACTCTAGAATTATGCATAACACTTCTGGTGTTACCTAAGGATCAATGCTAATTATTTAACAGCAGTGACGAGGATATCCCAGGCAACTATTACAAAACCAGGCAGATAGAATTTCTAGCAATCCAAAAAAAGGCTAATCATAAAGCAATCAATAAAATAACTGTTTGAAATAATCAAATACAACAGTGCATAAATATACAGGGTTACAGGGAAAGTCGACCTAGATATTTAAGGACGTTATTATTTAGGTCATTGTCGATAGATTTGACCCTACAACCTACTATCCAGAAGTTAACCGTTTTCTAGATATGTGACTTTTAAAATAAAATAAAAAAATATCATTTTTTGCTCTAATTTCAACTTTTTTTTTTTAATTTCAATACTCTAGGGTCCAATTTTTTAAAAAAAATCGCAACACCCTGATGGAATAGCCCAATCTGCATTAAATTTGGAGCATTTGCATATCATGGGTCAGACAAGAAACCATTAGATTTTCAGGTCAATACAATGCGTTTTATTGTCACATTAGTATCGGGTGAAACCACCGTGGGATGCAATTATAGCCTCTAAACGTTGTGGCATTAAGTCAAACAAGCTCTGAATAAGGGCCTGGGGAATGTCCTGCCATGCTCTATCTACACGGGTATACAGTTCATCCACAGTTGCTGCTGCAGGAGTCTGACGAGCCAATCGATGAGCAACCCTGTCCCACACATGTTCGATTGGGGACATGTCTGGTGAACGAGCAGGCCAGGGGAACAAGGGCGTCTGATGTGCTTGGAAAAAGGCGAGGTTGATGGGCCCATTGCAACCTGAGGCGCCGGTGGTTTTGAGTCAAAGGAATCCGCAACAATCGTGCCATCAATCCTCAGGAAATCAAATGGCGTCATACAGTGCTAGCAGACACTGTCCTGCCTACTGTAGCACCCCACTGTTGTGTTAACACTGGAAGTGGCTGTACGATCTGCTACACACATGCGATAGAGGTGTCTGTCATCTCGCGGTGTCGTCGTGCTGGTTTTTCTTGAGCCTGGTCTTCGGTGTTCCCTGTTCTCTTCGCTCCACTGCCTCCATGCATGCATAATCGTCGTTGCATTAAGTCCTACACGAGCAGCAATGTCACGATACGACCATCCCGCTCCACGCAGACCAATTATGTGTCCTCTTTCAAAGTCTGTCAGCTGTTGATATGGTACCCTTCGTCGTCGTCGAGGCATGGTGTTCTTTCAAGCAATTACTCTGAAAATCTAATCATTTATACTCTGACCCATTGTATGCAAATATTGCAAATTGCATATGGATTAGACCATTCCATCAGGGTGTTGCGATTTTTATAAACAGTAGTGTATATAGGATGAGTCAAAAGTTTGTTACCCCCTTCCTATCTTGGATATCATTGTAGTTACGAAATTCCAATGCAGGGAATGAATAGGAACTTGAGGGTGCTCTGTCTGGAGTACCTTTCATCATCTCAAATATGCAAATTAGGAGACATCCAAATTCTATCTCGAAATCCGTAAGAGATACATAAAAAATTCCAATTGCACATTTGTTCAACAGCAAATTCCAAACAAAACAAAAACAAAGTTCACCAAAATCCGATGAGCGGATTACCCACAATCCCCATTACAAACTCTGCAATATTAAAAATTTGATTCTAGTCAAGATTGAGGCAAGGGATGAGTGGCCATAGGAGTAAACAAGAGCAAGAGTCCAATGATCCTGGGTTCAAGACTCGGAAGTAACCACTGAGTGTTGTTTTTCTTCTGAATACCATTTGCCAAGCATGCAAATTATTTCATGCACCATCCTCATCCTATTCTGGAAAATTCCACAATTTACCATAAAGTCACCAGCTTCCTGTGAATTGGTATATAAAAAAGCATGTTGAGGCTTAGAAAGAAATCAGACCAAAGCAAGATGGCACAGTACACTAACAAAGATATGATCAACATGGTCCTCTGCTTTGGCGAGGCAAAGTAAAGTTATCATGCAGCAACCAGGCATCGTTAAAATATCTTGCGGAATTATACTATGTTGCAAGTGGATATCGTATTGAACACTGTTTGGATTGATGGAAAGACTTACTTTATTCAGATGACTGTTTGTAAACAACAAACAGTAGAAGAGCCGATGGTCCTGTTGCAGGGTGTGCAACGATTATTCTGTTGCAATGATTGTGGGTGATCAGATTTCTTCAACAACACCATAAGATAAATAACCTCTTCTGAAATGCTAAAATAAAATATTGAAGCAAGCATTTTGGTGGATGCATGCATTGCTATGATGAAGTTAGTGAAGACTAGTTTTTTTACTAATGGGTATGTAATTTTAATTTGGTTGACAACCTCAGGAATAGGAACAGCAGGCAGCAATGGGAAATAAGGCCGTTGGTCCCATGTAGTCGTTTGCCGGCGCATGTTAAGAACCCTTGCGAGGCAATATTTGCGGCCCCTATAATGCTGTCCTGAAATGACCATAGCAGCTGAAAAGGACGTTAATACCCAACAAATAAACTTGAGTGAAGGTGATTTAATAATAATAATAATAATAATAATAATAATAATAATAATAATAATATGCACTGCAGTAGAAGCAAAACCAGGTATCCATAGGAGGAATACTCCTTGAGTTAAGCAGAATCCAGTTTAGTCTAGACCCAATTCAAAGACTTTTAAAGTTTTAAAGCTTTTATTCTCAGTATTCTCATTTGTGTCATTAAGCCTCTGACTACATTTTTGAATGCTAGATACCATGTTTGCTCTTGGATATTTCTCATAATTGTCAATTTTCATGATTATTGACACTTTGAATCGTCAATGCCATAATAATTCCGAGACTAGTTTTCAGACACCTACCGAGTGGTTGTCAAATCGACCTGATTGCAGATTCTTTGCCGATGTTCATATGCCCAGGCGACCAGATTGTTTACTACAATGAATTTTCCATGTGTTGCCAGCCGGGCAACTAGCAGTGGCGTAGCAAGCATAAGTGGCGCCCAGGGGCATAGTGTATAAATCCCCCCCCCCCCCCACACCCCAGTTTTTGCCCCGGGGGAACCCCCCCCCTTAGCAAGGGTAAAAAGCCTGGTGCTCGGGGAAAGATGTCCACCCTTGCTCCCCCCCCCCATAGCTACACCACTGGCAATCAGCAGTGAATAACAGGTTGCCAAAATAAATTTTTTGCAACTATTAATTTCGAACCCTGTAATAGCGATACTAGAACCACTTTGGAGATTCAATCTATCCAAATTGTGAGAAAGAATATTGAATTCGTGCTTGAACTTCTTGCTTATTGAAAGCATTTCTAAAGTTCCTAGTCCATTTATTTTATGATACTTTTTATTATTAACATTTCCTAATTACGTAATTTGGTTTTTGTTTTTTTTAATAAGATTCATCAGAAGCCATCAGGAAGATCTCTTAACTACTTTTGTTAAAATTGGTTAAAAAAAATGTAATAATAGTAAGGCTGAACATATAATTATACAATAAAGAAAGTTTAAATCTTAACCTTATTAAAATTGATTTTTGAAAAGATGTTTAGCTTAGTTTTTGTTTACGATTTTTTATATTAATTTTGATGAGGTAAGACTATAAATTTTCTTTATTGTATAATTATTAAAAAAATGTAAAATGAAGGAACTGCGAATCATTAAGATGGGTTATAAATTCTTACTCCTTTGTCTAAAATTCTCTTACTCCTTGTTTTGGCTTTGATTTTAAGGTTTCAGTTCAGGTATTGTGGTCTAGTTCAACAAAGGATTTCAGTTTAGATTTTTGTAGTCTGGTTCAATTCAGGTTTCAGTTTTTTGTGGCTGGTTCAAGGTTTCAGTTCACTTTGTTGTAGCTGGTTGAAGGTTTCAGTTCACTTTGTTGTGGCTGGTTCAAGGTTTCAGTTTAGATTTTTGCGATCTGGTTCAATTGTTTCAGATATGTGTTGACTGGTTCTGTTGTTAGATGTTTGTATTTCTGAATTAGAACAGAATTCATTTGTATGGGTTTTTTTCCCTTTCATTTTGCTCTATCTGTATTCTCTTGGGCATTTAGTGAATTAAAAGCTGAATTGGCAATTCCTTCATTACATTTATATACGGTAATAATGAATATATGTAATTGAAATAGGGGATGTAATGAGATTAACCCAATGCTATATATCTACTGTAATAATAACTGGACCTGTCATTACTATCTTAAAAATTAAATTTGTTAGTTTTCAAGTTTATGATCATTGTACGTATTTGTTGGTTTTCTGTTTTTAACCTAAATGAAAATAGGAAATAAAATTCCATAGCCTGACCAAACCAGGTATTGCTCTAACCAGCTTAAATGGATAGGTAGATGTTGATGCTTCCACGCCAGAGGAGCTTAATTAGTGTTTTTGTGATTCATGTAAATTCTTGGTTCTAGCCATGCTGTGGAGTATTTTCTTATTTTCATTTATAATGTATCATGAGGCATGGCATGTAAGGACAAAAAATCCTCAATGACCATTCCCAAGTTTATTCTGTTTTGTAAAATGATTTCAAAAATATGATTGTTATATCACTGAGCATTACTGGTGTTTAATAAATGATCCAAGCAAGAGTTAATTGTGAAATCCATGAAGAATGCTAAGTAACATAACATTGTTATATCAATTAGTCGCATGTCTAAAAACCCAACTATTCAGGAAAGCAAAAAAACATACCATACACTTATTTTGCTCAGTTTTACAGAAACTATTATGTCTAAACCTGTTGACAGCGAACGTTTTTGATGTTTTCAATGTGTTCCCCAGGACATCTAGATACCAATGTGTTCCAGACTGCAAAGAATTTAAGGAAATCCTCAACCGATTATCCATTCCTCTCGTAACACTTTCCAAAGTCCGTTTAACGTTGCCGCTCGACGATTGAAAATCCTCTACTTGAGAAAATCGAAGGCATGGAAATCCATGGGACTGGTACCTGGGGATTTCACAGGTATGTCCTCGTTCCCAAGGATGGTTAATACCATAGAAATCCATGTAATTATAGAGTGCGATTACACTTATTAACACTATGCACGGGAGTTAATGAACAGTTCGTTTTTGCATGGTTACTTTGGTTAAATCTTGTAAATAACCTTATTAACAGTGACCTGTGATATTTTGCAGATTTTCGAAATGGTTCACTGATTTGGTGGGTTCGGGTTCGATGTCAGGACATAGATCTTGTTTATCAAACATGTCACAAGCAGACCGTAAGCGTGGATCGTTTTTTCTGCATGGGGAATTATTCCATTGATAACCAAATGTTGAGAAACAATCCTTCAGCCTTGAGATGTGTTACGATATCTCTAGGACTCGGCGGCAATAAAGTCCGTCGATGGGCGGTGTCGCGCACATGCAACGTCGCGGCTGTTTTAGACCGCGTGCGACGTCCGGCCCGTGCCTTGGGCAGCCCCGGGGCGCCGCCCAGCCCAGCTGCGCTATCGTGCGCACATATGTGCCAGGGGACGCCCACCCATTCTTCCCGTGCTCCAGACAGCCCAGGTCGGGCCATCGAGCGCACATTCGCGGGAAGGGGTTGGGGGCTTCCAGCGGCCCCCTTGTGGGGGGCTTCCCCGCGCACAAGCGTGGTGAAATGGGACTCACGCCCGTTCTCCCGGGCCATCGAGCGCACATTCGCGGCATTCTCCCGTGCTATGAGACGCCCGTTAAAGCTTTGTTCACCTGTGTCTTAGCAAGTGTTTTGAAAAGTTAGTTTACAAAGATAGATCGATATATACATACATTTTATTTTATTTAAAGCCAATTCCTTATTTATTTATTTATTTAACACAAAAATTAATAGGTTAAAATGCGCTGTCACTAGAGTCCGACGACGGCTCGTCCTCTAAAGTTTGCTCATCCTCCCCTTCGCTTATGGTGGAAGCTTCGTCAGAAGGAACCACTCCTTCTGACGGGCTAATGTTCAAAAAAGTGTTCACCTTCGAGTAGGCACTTTGATAAAAACTGGCGTTCCCTGCTTGGTAGTGCTGGGTGGCAGTCGACGGGATGTGATTCAGGTAACGGTGTATAAAAGACCCCGGCGAACCAGACATGACGCTCAGCGAATTCAGAATTCTCCGGGCATCACGGGCCCCGACCACTGGTAGCTCATGCTTCCCCTGAAGCTGTGACAACTACCGATCGGTTCGTTTCAAAGGTCGCCCTCCTGAGTTAAAAATGAGCGTATCCGTCTGTTGCCTGGGGGGCTCTTGTCTGACTCCTTCACGGTAAAACCATTCCAGAACGTCACCGAGTAATCCCTCAATCACGATCGCACTGGCTCCCTGCTTCTCTGTTTTATGATGCTGGACAAGTGCAACTCTTGGTCCGCCTACCGTTTTCGCCATCCGGTACTCTTGTATGGTTAAATTGCAAAGTACATCGGGCCTTTTGCCCTGAACGAGTGAAATACATGCGGCACAGAATCCGATAAGATAATTCCGCTCTTTCGGCCTGAGGAAAGATTTCGACAACAGACTTCGCACAGTGGCTGCCACTTCTGGGCTTCTCATCGGCGCAGTAAGAGCGCGTTTTGCTTTCTCCTCATCAACGTCGCCACTGATGGTTTCGAAAAGGCGATCTTGCATCTTACCTCGGCCTCGGTGAAGAGAGGCCCGGCCTCTGAGTTTCAAACATTCGACTAATTGCTCTATCTTTAAGCGGAAATTCGGGTCAGACAGGCCCTCATTCCTCTGTAGTTGGGCGGCCAAGCATTCCGTGAAAGCAGTAATGTATTTTTTTAAAGTTTGCGGGCGAATCTTTCGCTCTTCTTCAAACAACTTTACACCGTCTTCGACGGAGCGTATGTCAAACAGGGGGACCCAGTTGGTAGGTCCACGCAGAGTGGGTTCTAACTTTTGCCCAGATTTCTCGTAAATAAAAACAATTATGCTTCTGGCCAAGCCAACTTTTGCCTTCCAATATTTGCTTGTATCCTCGATGTGTTTCGAGTACAATTCAAAAAAACGCTCTGGCTTGCTTGGTCGTATGACTTTTCCACTTCTCAGAGTTTTGCTATGGAAGGGAGACGCCAAGCCTGGGACGGCAGCAGACTCTGAGCTTTCGCTGTCGTCAGACGGGCTACTGCTCTCATCGTTTGAACGTGCCGAGTTATTCAACGCCAGTGACGACGTTGTCGCCTGCCCTTCAGCCGTACTTTCAGGATGCTTTGCCGGCGGCAGTTTTAATAAATTTTCGTCCAAGGCCTTTTGACCTAAAGACATCAGTTCTCTTTTCCGTTCAACGATTAGCTGCCTGCGATGCTCTGGGGAGTGAATTTTATGCGCTCGGACAAGATGCTGGTTCGCGTGCTCATAATTTTTCGACCTCCACTTACAACCCTCGACGGGGCATTTTAGCTTGGTTTGCGCTACTTCAGACATGGTTTTTATTTAGGACACTCAGTTGTTTTGCTTTAAAAATATTTCGCTCTCGATTTTTCATTGGAGCACGCCACGGCGGGCCTCAAGTAGGTATTACGACCTTTCAATTTCGTTTGTTTTCAGATAGGGTAAGTCAACTCCTCGTAACCAATCGTAACCCGACCGTCATCGGCCCGCTGTGGCCCAGCAGTGATGACCGGCCAGGGTTTAGAAAGGTGTTAGGTAACCCCGGCCACGGGCTAGGGGCTCATTAAGCTTCCCCGCCAACTCTCACTTGAAAACGGTCAGGATTCAATGGGTCGGACAGGCAAAAGAGATTCCCGCTAGCTGGCTACGCTCTCGCACGCAGTGGGTAACGTACG
>JAHWFO010037464.1:18477-35846 GCA_023313115.1 Rhysida immarginata
CAAACGACGGCCGTTCGCCTTGATATTCGGCGGACAGGCGGACCTGTTAAGGCCGCCTCGTTTTACACAAGTTTCCGTCCATTCGGACTTAGCCGAAATCTCTGATGAGCAAAAGACCCACTCGACAATGGCCGGTTGCCAGCCCGGCGGACGAGAGTAAGGGGGTCGGGGCGTGGGCGCTCGAGGGCCCGTCGCGGACCTTTTACTGCCGCCGAGTCTGCCTATCTATACATAACTGAATATTTGCCAAACAACATACCGTATCTCCCTATCTATTTATATAGGGTGATTCAACACTCAACGTATAAACATTAAGGGGTAGAGATAGTATGGGTGATTCTAAGCTAAAACGTTTATTTGAACAGAAATATAAATGCCACCACCAATATCAGCAAATTCATAACTCCGGTTCTGTAGCACCTAGGACAGTGAAATTTGGGACAATAAGAGGGTCCATAAAACCATGTAGGCCGTAGCATTAGTTTGATCCACTTCCAACGAGTAGTTTCCGAGTTACGCATTCCGGAAACTACAGGTTGGCATTCGATCGAATTTGAACGATATACAGAGTTTTATGAACCCTATTATTTCCTCAAATTTCATCATCCTAGATGTTGTAGAACCTCAGTTATTTACTTGTTGATCTTGGTGGCGGTATTTTTTTTGTTTCTGTTCATATCACAGTTATCGTTTAAAATCGCTCCATGTTCATATGAATATTATTTTGTTAACTTGGAATTACCCATACCACCTCCCCTTAAGTTCGTACATCGAGTTTTGAATCACTCTATATCTATCTACATATCTATTTACCTACCTACCTATCTATGTATCTATCTATCTGTCTGTCTGTCTGTCTGTCTGTATGTCTGTATGTCTGTGTATATATCTACTTACTTCCTTGATTACCTACCTACCTACCTACCTAACTAAATAAATATGGAGATATATTTTGTTACCTACTTGCTTACCTACAAACTTACATACTTACATACCTACCTACCTACAAACTTACATACTTACATACCTACCTACCTACATACCTACCATCCTATGTCGTTTGTGGTGCGAATGCGAGAGCAGATTCTTTAAAAACAGTCAGGTGGTATAGTCTAATATACATATGTACTTAGCTTATAAATGTGTTTCCCACTATGCTGTGTGGAAAAAAATCCGTCTCCAGGCCGGCTTTTTGCTGAAAAACAAATTTGATATTAAAATATAGGAGAAAAGGAGACGGAAAATAAAAATTTTAATTTAAATTTTAAAAAACCCCAACAAAACCCCCTGCATTTAATGAGACCGTCTTCGTTGACGCTACCAAATCATTGTGTCCTTCAACTTCTAAAGTGCCAAACTTCACTTATCTGATAAGATGCTGTATCATTGTATCCCCTATGGAGCCTTTTTGGAGGGACAGCATTTGTGCGGACAACATGAGCATCCATGCTTTGAGAGAAGCGAACGCTCTTTTTATACTTTCTACGGCCGGAAGTTCTGTCGAAATCGCCTGTAGCCGCAGCACAGGCTCCATTTTTCGTTTGCTGGCGGCGATAGCAACATGGTAGCATTAAGTCAGCACAGCTTAGCCTAACTCTTTATAGGCTTAAGAGTCCATTTCGCCAAAAAGGATCTGTCAAAGGCCAGAATCGGTTTGCAGGCGTTTCAAGCCAATTAGAGAGGGCCAGATCTTCGCTGACCTTTTCCGTTAGCGCCTACCTTTCTCTAGAGCTTTTCGCCCGTATACAATTAGCTCACGGCCATACCACGTTGAAAACACCCCTCCCCTTCAACACAGGGAAATTGGGCATGTCTCGAGATTGCATTTGCAACCCGATGATTGGTGGAAAGGAAAGGGAACGCCCGTGGCTTCGGGGGCCCCCCCATGCTCAACTCGTGGGCAATAAGACATGAACAGGCCTTTCATACCAAAAGGTACTCGAAAAACAATAAACGTGTCAAGCAGGGTATGAAGGACTGTGGAGGGAGAAAGACAGAGGCCAGGAGGGTAATTTTTGGCACAAAAATCGACGGATAATTTTCGCTTTGATTTTAAGCGACAAACGATTACCAGAAAGACGAGTTACTGTGGCTGTCATTTCTGTCTTGACCAACCTAAGTCTTGCATTGGGGAGTTAAACAACGTTGGCCATGTTTAGTACTTCGATGGGAGACTGCGTGGGAATTCCTGGTGTTGTGATCTTCCATTTTTAAGTTTTCAGGAGGCTTACCGGACATTGTTAATCTCTCCGAGGAGGAAAGAAATGGACATCTCCATTTTGGAGTGGACAAACGGCCTCAGGAAACTACCCGTAAGGTGAAGGAAATAAAGAATCCCAAAAATTAAAAACGTTAAACTAACCTTCATGAAATTTTCCAGTAGATTTCCAGTCCCCTCTTCTAAAATCGCTCTCCTCAAATGTGAGCGGTCTGTGTAGAACCTCCCTTCAAAGGAGAAGGTTTAAAGCCAGCCGAAGCACGGCTCAAAAGGGATGTACTGCCAACTTTTGTGTGATAGATTCGGTCTCCGAAGCAAAAAAAATCTTTTCCAATAGCAGCGTGACGATGTTATTGTCTTACTTGTGTGTCTCTCTCCTCCTCCTCCACCCCCCCCCTTGCCTAATTCGTTGCCTGCCCATATGTCTATCTATACTTAACTGAATATTTACCAAACTATTTACAGTATCTCCCTATCTATTTAAATAGGGTTATTCAACACTCAACGTACAAACATACAGGGGTAGAGATAGTATGGCTGATTCTAAGCAAAAGAGTTCACATGAACGTGGATCCGAATTTGAACAGAAATAGAAATGCCGCCACCAAGATCAGCAAATTAATAACTCGGGTTCTATAGCACCTAGGACAATGAAATTTGGGGCAATAACAGGGTCCATAAAACCAAGTAGGCCATAGCATAAAAATTTGATCCACTTCCAACGAGTAGTTTCCGAGTTACGCATTCCGTAAACTACAGGTTGGCATTCGATCGAATTTGAACGATATACGGAGTTTTATGTACCCTGTTATTTCTTCAAATTTCATCATCCTAGATGTTGTAGAATCTAAGTTATTAACTTGTTGATGTTGGTGGCGTTTTTTTTTTTTTGTTTCTGTTCATATCACTGTTATCGTTCAAAATCGGCCCGTGTTCATAAGAATATTTTTTTAAACTTAGAATCACCCATACTACCTCACCTAAAGTTTGTAAGTCGAGTTTTGAATCACTCTGTATATCTACCTACCTACCTACCATCCTATGTTGTTTGTGGTGCGAATGAGAGAGCCGATCTCTTTAAAAACAGTCAGGTGGTATATTCTAATATACATATGTACTTAGTTTATAAATGTGTTTCCCACTATGCTGTATGGAAAAAAATCCGTCTCCAGGCTGGCTTTTTGCTGAAAAACAAATTTGATATTAAAATATAGAAGAAAAGGAGACGGAAAATAAAAATATTAATTTAAATTAAAAAAAAAAACAAAAAAAACACCAGCATTTAATGAGACCGTTTTCGTTGATGCTACCAAATCATTGTGTCCTTCAAATTCTGAAGTGCCAAACTCACTTATCTGATAAGATGCTGTACCATTGTGTCCCCTATGGAGTCTTTTTGGAGGGACAGCATTTGTGCGGACAACATGAGCATCCATGCTTTGAGAGAAGCGATCGCTCACCAGCAGGCAGCCAGAGACATATGAAAGTAAGAGACTGGCAGTGCCCTATTCATTTCGCTGAGCGCTACTGGTGCCACCGGAAGTGCAGCAATCGCCATGGCGTATGTTCTCAATGTAATTTCAGCTGTTTTTGTAGATGATTTCAGGAGGTATTAGTAAGTATAACCTGTTTTCTGATTTTTTTAAAAAAACTTTATTGCTTTAACTAACGATAACGTATACTTTTAATGACATTCAATAGCCGATTCAATGCCTTACGAAGTTTTAAAGGAGCACGTACAACTCGCAACTCCTATCGTTATAATGGAGGCTCAGCCAGAGACAAGTGAAAGCATAGATGAAGAAAAATGAAGAAGCAAAGTTATTTCTTCATCCATGGTGAAAGTAAATGAAACTAGAGGAAGGATGAATTTTTTTTCCAATCTTAACTGGTTTTTATTATTAAAAAAGTTGATTCTTGTAACTTAATCAGTTTTTAATACCTAGTACAGATTTTCTTTTGTATTGCCTCATCATGCAGGATTACCAATGGAGTTTCGTAAATACCTTCGGTTACACAAAAAATATAAATTGATTTATTCTTTATTGATTTTTAAATTTAAGTCGTGATAAGACTCGATGCGTATATTTTCTCCACTTATTTTTTCTGTCAGCCGCTTGGTTTCATGGTGATATCGAATATTACAGTATGTGATGACAATAAGTCGAAGCACATGATCGTCAGAAGGACTCAAATGAATGGCGAGTTAAATTAGTGAAAATATTAATTTTGTTTTTGTTAGAATTTTGATAGGCGTATTCAATTTAATTGCTATTTGCTCTCCTAGATTATAAAATTCACTCCTAATGATTTTTTTCTGAAATTTTGCACAGGTTTACTCCATCTTTCGATGGTGTAATAAGGCCTCTTTATTTCTTATTATTATTTCTTATTATTTGATATTGCTCTTTCAACACTTCTTTACATTGAATGCAGATTATAGATTTAATTACAGATCTAGAAACGAATCCTGCCGAATCACAATATTTTGACAAGCTTTTAATATCAGGGATTGGATAATATTGAGACGCATCATCTGATATGGATTCATGATTATATTCATCAAAGTTATACATGAATTAATGTTTTGTGCCGTGCACTCAATTTTAACCTAGTAAATTTAATGCCAATCAATTTGTCATCAATTTAATGTAATCAGTTTAATAAAAAATGCTGTATAATTTTGTTGCCGAAATAAAAGATGTATCCACTTTTTACGAAGAATGTCATCCTTTGGAAATCTACAGCGCAAATGTTTCGTTTTCTAATTTTTTGTTTAGCTTTGAAATAGTTATTATGCACGGGTGTAAGAGCTTGGTGCTTATTTCTTGAGTGACAGTTGTTTTGTTTTTTTTAATGTATTCATCACAATAAAAACGTTTACACCTATGTTTACTGAAATATCAGATGTTTATACTATAAAAAAATTTTAAAAGCTGCGTCACAAAATTGTTTTAAAATAATAAAAAAAATGCAATTTTAATTTTTGTTAATCTGATAATAATGGAATATTTGTAAAGGCAGGACATTTAAACTGGAAGGATATTTAAAAGTTTAATTGCTATCAATAAACAAAACTAACATAATTTGTCAAATATTAGCTAATTGATTTTAAAATTTTTAATTAAAAGAAAACTTGGCAACCTAAAATATTTTTGAAAAGGTACTTACATTTTTTTTTAACAAAAAACGAAAAGGAAGAAATAATTCTCAGTTCAATAAAATAATCAGTTTATTAATCCAAATTTTGTAATAAGCAATTGACTAATAATGTACTTACTGAAGTATTGGATCTTTTTTAAAAAAACGATTTGACCAATATGTATGAGAATGTCGTCCAGTTAGTTATTAGAAGGGGGGATTATAATTGTACATCTCGTACAAATCAACAATAATTCTGATTATAATTAGTGAACTATATAGTTTATTTTATTAACTTTCAAATTAATTAATTTATAAAGGAGAATTTTCCTAGTTGAATGTTTAATATACCTACTCCTCCTTTTCCATTCAAACTTTTTTTTTTTTTAATTTATGTTTAAGAATAACTTTATTTATCACCAAATGACTTTTTATCGGATGGGCCGATTTGGATGATTATTTTTTGTTTAATAGAGCAAGTTTTTCTGGTGGTCCCATATTAAATTCATCCAGATATACTAAGTAGATATAAAAAATAATTATTTGCGATCGATTCACATGCATTGTCTCCGGCGATCAGCGTTTCTTGCCAATCCCGTAATGGCGGCGCGAGGGCACCACTAGAGGGGAGGTCACTGTCAGTCTCTTTCTTCATTTGTCTCTGCAGGCAGCCTCATAAAGGTGGTGCCAACTGGCGGCCGACGGCCGTTTCTCCTTAATGGCGGCAGGAATAAAGGTATTTGAGAGAAAACGTGGATGGAAAAATGAAAAAACGAAACAGTTGCACGGGCAGAGAACCTGCTAGCTTGGGAGGGAAGGCATGCAGATCGCTCGGAAACGAACGTGTAAGAGTAAGGAGCTCTTTTTATACTTTCTCCGCTCCAACGGCTGGCAGTTCTGTCGAAAGCGCCTCTCGCTGGAGCACAGGCTCCATTTTTCGTTTGCTGGCGGCGATAGCAACATGGTGGCATGATGGCATGATGGCAGCACAGCTAAGCCTAACCCTTTATAAGCTTAAGAGTCCATTTCGCCAAAAAGGATATCTGTCAAAGGCCAGAATCGGTTTGCAGGCGTTTCAAGCCATTTAGAGAGGGCGAGATTTTCGATGACCTTTTCCGTTAGCGCCTACCTTTCTCTAGGGCTTTTCGCCCCTATACTATTAGCTCACGGCTTTAGGGGCCGTCCATAAATAATATCACGCCGTGGGGGGGGTGGGGTGAGAGATTGTGACAGATTGTGAGAAGAGGAAGGGGGGAAGTTTACAAATATGTGACATCACATCATACAGAGAATTAACCTTTATCCTCTGTATTGTGATTGGTTGCCACTAAATGTCACTGTTTTTTTTAAAAAATGCAAATGGCGGACACTGGACGTGTTAACGGCATTTGTTGACTGTATGTTAAGAGAAAGTTTTAATTGTTGTTGTTAAAATTTTTATTGCTATGGTTAAATATTGTTGTATTCCCAATTGTCAGAGTGAGGAGAAAGAAATAAACATCATTAGAAAATAATTTTATAGATAATTTGGAAATTACTATGAAATTAAAATTATCAGTAAACATTTAAATCATTATATTTTGCAAATTTCAGGTTAATAATGTATGTTAAATTAATGAAGATAATAATAAAAATATTTAAAGTAGTAAAAACCTATCGAAAAGGTAAAACAAGTGAATTTTACTCAAATCACAAATGTTTACAACACGACCATGGGTCGCCATTTTTTATGTGGTCACGTGGGTAGTCAAAGGTACGAAGTGTGTGAGAACGAGAGTTTATGATAAAGGTCAATTAAATTAGAACAAACTGATAAAACACCACACAAACTAATAAAAAATAGTCATGATTATAACACCTAGTGAGGAAAAGTGACATATTGAAAATAAAAGTTACTCAAAAATGAAAGTGGCTTCACAACAGACTCCAAGGAGAGTAGTCACGGAGAGTAGCCAGTAAGAAGGCATTTCTTACCTTATTTTACCTGAATATTAAAAATTTACTTCAAATAAAGATATCATTAGCAGTTTTTAAGAACAACGTTATTACATTTAATGTTGAGTATAAATTTAATATTTTGTTTTACAGTGACTACAATTGGTAAAGATAAATTGTTCCGGTCTCTGTTCGAGTCTCAAAAAAGGCATTTTGTGGAAAAAGCAAGGCAAAAGTCCAAGCAGAAGTAATTAAAATTTGGAACAAAATTTAAAAAATGCTGATCTTCCGGCTAAAATATCAGAATTATTAAAAACATATAGTGCGCTAGAAAAGAAGAAAAAAGGGACTTTATTGTCTTTCTGGGGAAAAGCAGTGGAAAAATCAGTATCCACAGCGACAACACCGCCTTCTCCACCTACAAAACCTAAAGAAGAATTTGTGCAACAGACAGAAAATTTGCAACAATTTTGTACGGAGGCAACTACTAGTAATAATGATTGCTTATCAGTCTCAGAAGCCAGGGTTCAAAATGAACTCAAACAGCAAATTGATTTGATTAATAGTGATTTAATAGGTTTACTAGCAAGAAAGAAAATGGGACAACTATCAGATCAACAGGAGAAAGATTTAACAGAAAGATCCATTTAAGAAAGAATTAGAAAAAAGACTAAAAATGAAAGTAACTGACCAAATTCGACCGAAAAAATACAGAGATGAACAGAAACGAAAATTGGAATCATTGTGTGATGAAAATCCCCATTTAAGATTGCTCTGAAAAATAGACATGCTCCTGGTCGCCCCAGGACAGAAGTTGATCAACCTGGATTGCTTAAGACAATAATAAATATTGCCATGCATGGCTCAGCTGCTGAGCAGAAAAGACATTCTGCCATATACCGAAGCATCAAGACACTTGACGAATTAAAAAATCAATTAGAAATGGACGGTTTCACTATATCAAGGAGTGGACTTTATTTACGATTGCTTCCCAAACGCAGCAATTCTATCGAAGGAAAAAAACATGTAATAACTGTTCCAGTAAAACTACTTCGTGCTCAAAATGACGTGCATTCAAATCACATTGATGGAAAATTTTGTGCTGCAACTATTAGACATTTGGAAGAACTGGCATCACTTCTTGGCCCAAATGAAGTATGTTACATCAGCCAAGACGATAAAGCTCGGGTTCGTTTGGGTTTAACTGCTGCCAATATTCAGTCACCTATGCTCATGCATATGGAATATAGGGTGAGTTTGCCTGACCATGACTGGGTTGTGGCAGCGAGGCACAAATTAATTCCTTCGTATATGCTGGAATTTCAATAGGAAAAAAAATGGTCTTGGTGAAGCTGGAGCCGTTACTTATTCTGGCCCAACATACATCGCCATTCGATCTGGGAAGCATGCATCATCAACCGCTTATGCACATGGCTTGGACTTTGAAAGAATATTAAAGATTCCCGAATTTGATAGCATCACAAAATTTAACGATATTGCCAAACCAGTTTTAATTTTTAACGTGGATGGGGTCCTGATGAAAATCCCCGTTATCAGAAACTTATAGATATTGCAATTCACCACTTTGTTAAAAATAATTTAGATGCCTTATTTATTGCCACCAATGCTCCTGGTCGTAGTGCGTTTAACCGTGTAGAAAGAAGGATGGCCCCATTGAGTAAGGAGTTGTCCGGTTTGATTTTGCCTCATGAACACTATGGGCAGCACCTTGATAATAAAAGAAGAACCATCGAAGATGATTTAGAGACGAAAAATTTTGAATTTGCTGGCAATACCTTTAGTGAAACTTGGTCAAAACTCATAATTGATGGGTTTCCAACTATAGCTTCGTATGTCAAACCAGAGCAGTCAGAGTTGACTGAAATTCTAAAAAAGGACTGCGCATGGATTCCAAATCACGTTCAATCTAGCCAATATTTTACACAGATCATCAAATGTCAAGATTTGATATGCTGTTCAAAACAAAGAAGTTCATATTTCGAAGTTATGCCTGACCGTTTTTTTCCACCATCCATTCCTCTTTGCCAATCTACTGAAGGACTTAAACAAGCTGATATTCGAGAAGGACACGAGGCAAATTTTCCATCAGTGTTTGTATTAAAACAATCAACATTAATTTTACTGAAAACCAAAATAAGTTCAAAGTGTTGCATTATGATTTGTTCTGCCCTTCAGTACAATCGGTACTCAGTAACAGAATCTGCAAGGTCTGTTCTAAATATTTTGCATCGAATGTGATGATGAAAAAGCATTTCAGTGTGCATAAAAGTGAAACGAAAGAGCAGACGAACAAAATAAGACCAATAAGAATAACTGCTCGAAGAAAATATGGGTTAATGTCAGTTATTAGCTTCGAAACATAAGAAGATGTTGAATGGCTGGAAGAAGAGGAGTTAGATATGGAGAACGTATCAGTTCCTTCTGACAACTCTCAAACTGAAATGCCATTATGTACAATTGAACAACACTTCAGTTCGCCGTGGCAGTAAAATATCTGATACTTGAATAATTCTTATTTATCTATTGTGGTGTACTTTATATGTTGTATTTATTTTTAAATATTTCCACAATTAACATGTTTATTTTCCCTTTATTAAGTAATAAAACAAATAGTTTTAAAAAAACAATTTTGTGACGTGACATAGGAGGGGGGGGATATATTCAATTGTGACATGGGGGAAGGGGGGGATTAAAAATTGCCTAAAATAGCATGGACGGCCCCATACCACGTTGAAAACTCCCCTCCCCTTCCGCACAGGGAAGTTAAGCAACGGTGTTGTGTGAAATGGGTATTCACCACATATGAAAGATGTTAGATCATATGCTTAACTACATTCATACTTTCATACAACACACAAACTACATTCAAACTCACATCCAAAATCTCTGGGACTAAAACAGGAAAAGCGGAAACCATTCACTCCCACAAAGGCATCCCCTTCAAAACCACACCATCAAAGAAACATCCAAACCCATACCCATGTACCATAACGTCATTCCCCAAACCCTCCAAACAAACGAACAAACCCCCAAATCGAAACCAAAACAACAACCAGATTCCTTAAGAAAGCTCCTTGCCCGTCTCAATCAGATTTTCCATAACAAGATGAAGATTAATGAAACGATCCGCCTCCTGAACAGATATTCGGCTTCTATCCCACTTCTTCAAACTGTGCTTACATACCTCTGACCAGAAGGTAATCGTACCCCCTTATTATTAAAGGCAACAACACACGGCGCCTTTGTCCGAGTGGATGAACCAATCTGGGAGGTAGAAAGAGCAGAGACGATGAAGACGGGCCACAGCCAGAAAAAGAGCCCACGGTCCCATGCTTCAACAACCAAGAACCCAAAACAGACTTAGTAGCCGAAATCACAGGAGTCTGGACATTTACCAATTTACTTGAAGTTTCCGGTAACGAGGAAGCAACCTCATTAGACAGAAAATCAGAAACACCTTTCCCAATTTCCTCTCCATCCTTGTCCACAGAGTCCCCCCACTAACCAAGAGCAGGGTCTTCATGGACCTCCTCCAAATTAACAGATAATAGAGAAAAATCCTCCTTATTTAGTGTCCCGGAAGCCTCCATGATTGCTCCCCCTGGAACTGTTGGGCTATCCTCCGCATTCGCCACCCGGCGTTTCTGCAGCTCCTCACTATCCGTCAACGCATTACCTTTACTCCACGGCCTTTTCAGGTGAACATCCTCCCTTTTCTCAACCACCATGCCATCTTCACTAGAGAGATCACTCTTACCTGAACAATGATCTTCCTTTCCAAGGCTAGCCTCTTCCCCACTCTGACCCCGAACTTCACCTCCTACCAACACATTAGAAGATGCATGACCCATCTCTCCTACACTGTTTTCATCAGACTCCGTCACCTGCACCGGCGCGATCATCATGGCGCATCTGGCAGACTCATGCCCAAAACGCCTACAATGATCGCACTGGACACACGCTGCGATTAATTGGTCGCTGAACCATAGCGTAAGTACTTCCGTACCACTCCCAGGTGGTACAGAAATCCCCTGTACCCCCACACAACAATGAAATCTGGAAGAGACTTCCTCACCTGCATTCTCAAAGGTAAGCTGCCGTATTCACCCTCGGGAGCTCTTCGAAGGGAATATTAGAACAATCCAGAATATTTCCGAATCTGGCCAATTCCCTCTGAATTAAAACCATTGGTGTGGACGGCGCCAAACCCCTCACAAAATCTCAGCTAAGCCTAATCTCCGTAACAAGAGAATAAAAACTTAGAAAAATAAGGACTTACCGAATGGAGAGATATTCAGGATATTCAAACACCTTTCACAAAAAAAGAAGACTCCACAATGCTGTTAAACAAAGAATATCGAAAATTTCCGCGGAGACAAAACCAGGCCTGGTTAGTACTTCGATGGGAGGTGCTGTGAGCTTCCATTTTTACGTTTTCTGGACGCTTACCGGATATTGTTAATCTCTCCGAGGAGGAAAGAAATGGACGTCTCCATTTTGGAGTGCACAAACGGCCTCAGGAAACTACCCATAAGGTTAAGGAAATAAAGAATCCCAAAAATAAAAATCGTTAAACTAACTTTGATGAAAATTTCCAGTAGATTTCCAGTCCTCTCTTCTAAAATCGCCCTCCTCAAATGTGAGCTGTCCGTGTAGAACCTCGCTTCAAAGGCGATTGTTTATAGCCAGCCGAAGCACGGCTCAAAAGGGATGTACAGCCAACTTCTGTCTGGTAGATTCGGTCTCCGAAGCAAAAAAAATCTTTTCCAATATCAGCGTGACGATGTTATTGTATTACTTGTGTCTCTCTGTCTGTTTGTCTGTCTCCCCCCCCCCCCTTGCCTAATTCGTTGCCTGCCCAGTATGTCTATCTATACTTCACTGAATATTTGCCAAACTACATACAGTATCTCCCTATCTATGTATATAGCGTGATTCAACACTCAACGTACAAACATTAAGGGTTAAAGATAGTATGGGTGATTCTAAGCAAAAAAGTTCATATGAACGTGGGTCCGAATTTGAACAGAAATAAAAATGCCACCACCAAGATCAGCAAATTAATAACTCGGGTTCTATAGGGCCTAGGATAATGAAATTCGGGGCAATAACAGGATCCATAAAACCATGTAGGCCATAGCATTAAAATTTGATCCACTTCCAACGAGTAGTTTCCGAGTGACGCATTCCGGAAACTACAGGTTGGCATTTGATCGAATTTGAACGATATACAGAGTTTTATGTACCCTATTATTTCCTGAAATTTCATCATCCTAGATGTTGTTGAACCTGAGTTATTAACTTGTTGATCTTGTGGCGGTATTTTTTTTTGTTTCTGTTCATATCACAGTTATTGTTCAAAGTCGCTCCACATATGAATATTATTTTTTTAACTTAGAATTACCCATACGACCTCCCCAAAGTTCGTACGTCAGGTTTTGAATCACTCTATAAATCTATCTACATATCTAATTACCTACCTACCTAACCCAGATATTCATAAACCCAAAGGCTCTTCATCCACTGCTATTCAGACTCATGCGGACCGAGCACTTACAACCTACCAAACGCTCAAAAACCCTAAACAAACACGACATGCAGACACTCACTAACACACATACACACATTTACGCTCACATACACAAGACAATATATGCATACGTCACCCAGATACTCATAAAACTATAGCATACCACCACCTAAGACCCCCACCCCTTTCAACAGCCCCCCAAAAGGCATAGCCCTATTCTAAAAATAAGAGCAGAAGCTCATTTCCATAAAACCACCAGAAACAACCCAAACATAAAAACCACTGCAACCAAAAGGGGAGCACAACCATGCACACAAAAGATCAGAAACACTATCCAAAATCTCTGGGACTAAAAGAGGAAAAGCGGAAACCATTCACTCCAACAAAGGCATCCCCTTCAAAACTTCACCATCAAAGAAACGTCCAAACCCATACCCATGTACCATAACGTCATTCCCCAAACCCTCCAAACAAACGAACAAATCCCCAAATGGAAACCAAAACAAAAACAAGATTCCTTAAGAAAGCTCCTTGTCCGTCTCAATCAGATTTTCCATAACAAGATAAAGATTAATGAAACGATCCGCCTCCTGAACAGATATTCGGCTTCTATCCCATTTCTTCAAACTGTGCTTACATACCTCTGACTAGAAGGTATGCGTACCCCGTTATTAATAAAGGCAACAACACACGGCGCCTTTGTCCGAGTGGATGAACCAATCTGGGAGGTAGAAAGAGCAGAGACGATGAAGACGGGCCAGAGCCAGACAAAGAGCCCACGGTCCCATGTTTCAACAACCGAGAATCCAAAACAGACTTAGTAGCCGAAATCACAGGAGTCTGGACATTTACCAATTTACTTGAAGTTTCCGGTAACGAGGAAGCAACCTCATTAGACAGAAAATCAGAAACACCTTTCCCAATTTCCTCTCCATCCTTGTCCATAGAGTCCCCCCACTAACCAAGAGCAGGGTCTTCATGGACCTCCTCCAAATTAACAGATAATAGAGAAAAATCCTCCTTATTTTGTGTCCCGGAAGCCTCCATGATTGCTCCCCCTGGAACTGATGGGCTATCCTCCGCATTCGCCACCCGGCGTTTCTGCAGCTCCTCACTATCCGTCAACGCATTACCTTTACTCCACGGCCTTTTCAGGTGAACATCCTCCCTTTTCTCAACCACCATGCCATCTTCACTAGAGAGATCACTCTTACCTGAAACATGATCTTCCTTTCCAAGGCTAGCCTCTTCCCCACTCTGACCCCGAACTTCACCTCCTACCAACACATTAGAAGATGCATGAGTCATCTCTCCTACACTGTTTTCATCAGACTCCGTCACCTGCACCGGCGCGATCATCATGGCGCATCTGGCAGACTCATGCCCAAAACGCCTACAATGATCGCACTGGACACACGCTGCGATCAAGTGTTCGCTGGAACCACAGCGAAAGCACTTCCGTATCACTCCCGGGTGGTACAGGAATCCCCTGATCCCCTGTACCCCCACATATAATAAAATCTGGAAGGGACTTCCTCACCTGCATTCTCACATGGTAAGCTGCCGTATTCACCCTCGGGAGCTCTTCGAAGGGAACATTAGAACATTCCAGAATATTTCCAAATCTGGCCAATTCCCTCTGAATTAAAACCAGCGGTGTGGAAGGGGCCAAACCCCTCACAAACACCGTCATGAGGCGTCCCTCCAATGGATCACACTGGACCCTCACTTTTCCACACATAAAAGACCCTTTTCTCCAAAGAGCCACCGCGTCGTCAGTGTGACGCATCACCATACTAAATTTCCCCCCCATTGCTGGGTCCATTCCTTCAACAGCGTTGCCATTTTAAAGTTCCTCGTAAGCTTTGTAAATCAAATCTACTGGATTTACAGTGCTCTCTGAGGAGAGTAAAACAAAACGCTCAAAATCTGATCATGACGTCATTGCTACATCGATAAGCTAAGCCAGTTGCCACTGGCAACCGAGGAGAAAGGATTCATCTTAGCCTAATCTCCGTAACAAGAGAAGAAAAACTAAGAAGAAAAATAAGGACTTACCGAATGGAGAGGTGAACAAGATATTCCCACACACCCACGCTATATTCACACACCTTTCACACAAAAAAAGAAGACTCCACAATGCTGTAAAACATAGAAAATCGAAAGTTTCCGCGGAGACAAACCCAAGCCTGGTTAGTACTTCGATGGGAGGTGCTGTTTTTACGTTTTCTGGACGTTTACCGGACATTGTTAATCTCACTGAGGAGGAAAGAAATGGACATCTCCATTTTGGAGTGGACAAACGGCCTCAGGAAACTACCCGTAAGGTTAAGGAAATGAAGAATCCCAAAAATAAAAATCGTTAAACTAACCTTCATGAAAATTTCCAGTAGATTTCCAGTCCCCTCTTCTAAAATCGCCCTCCTCAAATGTGAGCTGTCCGTGTAGAACCTCGCTTCAAAGGCGATTGTTTAAAGCCAGCCGAAGCACGGCACACAAGGGATGTACTGCTAACTTCTGTCTGGTAGATATTCGCTCTCCGGAGCAAAAAAGATCTTTTCCTAAACAATGTGACGTGGGCGCGCCATGTGAACCCTTAAATAAATTATTTGGAGGGGGGACATAGTAACCTCCCGAGAACTAAGAGGTACGTAATGTTTTCTACAGCGGAGACAATTGCCCCTCTTGGCATATGACCAAACGGTCGAATTTAAAGACGTAGGGAACATAGGAGTGTCGTTTCGAACTCTCCCGAAGACCCAAGTTTACACTGGAGCTGGAACTGTCAGCATCAAAAGCGACCAAATAAAGAGGGAAAAATGTATACATAAGTATCAGCGATTCAGTGTCCGTTGAACAAAAGAAAATTTCTCATGCAAACTTACTGGAACCAGTTCTGAAAAAAGCGATACGCTACTCTACCTACCTACCTACCTACCTACCTACCATCATATGTCGTTTGTGGAGCGAATGCGAGAGCAGATCCTTTTAAAAACAGTCAGGTGGTATATTCTAATATACATATGTACTTAGCTTATAAATGTGTTTCCCACTATGCTGTGTGGGAAAAATCCGTCTCCAGGCTGGCTTTTTGCTGAAAAACAATCTTGATATTAAAATAAAGGAGAAAATGAGACGGAAAATAAAATTATTAATTTAAATTTAAAAAAAAACAAAAAAAACACCTGCATTTAATGAGACCGTTTTCGTTGACGCTACCAAATTATTGTGTCCTTCAAATTCTGAAGTGCCAAACTCACTTATCTGATAAGATGCTGTACCATTGTGTCCTCTATGGAGCCTTTATAGAGGGACAGCATTTGTGCGGACAGCATGAGCAACCATGCTATGAGAGAAGCGAACGCTCTCATAAAGGTGGTGCCAACTGGCGGCCGACAGCCGCTTCTCCTTAATGGCGGCAGGAATAAAGGTATTTGAGAGAAAACGTGGATGGAAAGGTGAAAAAACGAAACACATGCACGGGCAGAGAATCTTGGAAGGCATGCTGGGAGGGAAGGCTTGCTGCTGTCTTCTGTGCAGATCGCTCGGAAACGAACGTGTAGGAACAAGGAGCTCTTTTTATACTTTCTCTTCTCCAACGGCTGGCAGTTCTGGCAGTATTAGCTCATGGCCATACCACCCCTCCCCTTCCGCACAGGGAAATTCAGCAACGTTGGGCCTGGTTAGTACTTCGATGGGGAGGAAAGAAATGGACATCTCCATTTTGGAGTGGACAAACGGCCTCAGGAAACTGCCCGTAAGGTTAGGGAAATAAAGAATCCCAAAAATAAAAATCGTTAAACTAACCTTCACGAAAATTTCCAGTAGATTTCCAGTCCCCTCATCTAAAATCGCCCTCCTCAAATGTGAGCAGACCTTGTAGATCCTCGCTTCAAAGGCGATTGTTTAAAGCTAGCCAAATCACGGCTCAAAAGGGATGTATTGCCAACTTCTGTCTGGTAGATTCGGTCTCCGAAGCAAAAAAAATCTTTTCCACCCAAACCCCTTTGTTGCGTACGCGTGCCTGGTTAGGCTCCGTACGTTTTTGATTCTTGTGAGAAATACGGAAGATATGGAAGACTAAATTTATGTCAGGAGCCACTATAAATTGCCAGTGATCCTTTTTATTTGAAGAATTGCTCGGGGAGTTTCTTTATTTCAGTTATTTTTTAGGTTTTTCTTTTCGTTTTGAGGTTAGGCTTAGGCCTAACGCTCTCGAGAGAGAGCGGGCGCGACCAAGTTGGCGCGCTCGAGGGGCGAGCTGTAGTGTAGGTGTTTAATTTTCATATTTTTTTTTTTGTGTATAGAACGCTGGCGGTGCAACTAGGATTCGGTGGGTGGTGGTGCATGGCCGTTCTTAGTTGGTGGAGCGATTTGTCTGGTTAATTCCGATAACGAACGAGACTCTAGCCTGCTAAATAGACGTCCGATCTCGGGGTGCCGGCGCCTCTTAACCCCCCCTTCTTCGATGGAGTGGGGGGGGCGGGGGAACGGCTTTGCCTCTGTCGGATGATCGCTTCTTAG
>JAHWFO010037464.1:49626-61470 GCA_023313115.1 Rhysida immarginata
TAATGAAAAAAAAATTTATCAATTGGGTTTGTTTAATCTTTGATCTGTTGGGAGAAGGGGGTGGGTGGGAGAGGCCTGGATCCGTTTTTCGTTTGCTGGCGGCGATAGCAACATGGTGGCATGACAGCAGCACAGCTTAGCCTAACCCTTTATAGGGTTAAAAGTCCATTTCGCCAAAAAGGATCTGTCAATGGCCAGAATCAGTTTGCAGGCGTTTCAAGTCATTTAGAGAGGGCGAGATTTTCGCTGACCTTGGGATTTTTTTTCCCGTTAGAGCCCACCTTTCTCTAGGGCTTTTCGCATCTATACAATCAGCTCACGGCCATACCACGTTGAAAACACCCCTCCCCTTCCGTACAGGGATGTTTAGCAAGATGATGGAAATCTTGACGAGGGCGAGATGGAAGTTGCCCGAAACATTCACCTGAGCGATGAACATGTGAAAACATGTTAAGACAAAAAACGTGGTATGACCGTGAAACGGAAAAAGAAGAACTAAACCCCAATGCCAACGAAAGTCCAGACCCCGGAGTACTCCCCTAGCATCCCCAACACCAGAAACCCCTCCCTTTAAGGAAGAGACGAAAAACTCAACATCACCATCCCCCAACCAAACCACAACCCAACTCCCTCCCTCCACACACAAAACACTACCTCAACACTATCACACACATAACATAAGTCACTGCCTAAAACCGCGGGAGACAACAGACACATAGGTTCCGGGAGAAACACAAGGACACACACAACCACGCAACCACACAGCCACCCTAAAAACTTCTGAATGAGGACAGAAAACAGAGTCCATTCCTCCACCCCGACCCCCCACAAAACATCCCCAAAAAACCAACTAAAGTCCCAACGAGAACGTACAGATAATATCACCCGAAACCAGAAACAGTATTCCCACAAAAAACCACAACCCAAGATGTACTTCCCACTCACCAAACAACGTACCAACAAGGAGCCAATCACAAAAAGTTAGACCCCAAAAGAAATTTCCGAATCAAACCAGATTTATTTTATTTTTTTTTTATATATATACAAATATACCAACAAAGGCCCCACCCCCATTAAGGAAAGAAACATGTCCTCAACACAAAACCAAAAGCAAGAGTAACCACTCAAGCCTCACTAAAACCCGTACCCCCACACACATAACATGGAAACTAAATCCCCCAAAACCCTACACCGAAAACTGAGCCCTTACAACCATAACTTTTTTTTTATATATAAATATATGTATACACCATACATCTCCTATCAAGATAGCATCACCAAGAGCGGAGTCTACTCTTCCCCCCTCTCAGGGTAATGTATAATAACTCTAGACCCACTAATATCAGACTTCCTAAATTAACGGCTCCAATCCACCGTTACAGTTCAATTAACATATTTATGTCATGAGATAAGAAGGACAAACCCACGGTCCCGAAAGTATGATGACCAGGAGTAAAGCCCACAAACGCCCATAAACCAAACGTTTAGACCTATCACTTAGGTAAACTAAAAGGAAAAGTAAACAAAAAGTCACGGTTATGATTCAGTGGCATTGCCAAAGTACCGGAATACATGTATTTTTTCCGGAAGGCCTTATAATTAAGGCGACCAAATTCGACACGTAAGTAGAAACTCAGTAAACAAGAAATTCTGTTCCACAAAGCCTCCTGTGTGTATCTAACCCCCCTTTGTCTACTGAAACGTGCCGAATTCAAGATAAACTTTATTGTATTGATTACAAAACAGTAAGCATATTCATACTGTGCCTCAACTGGCAGGGGATCAAGAAACCTTATTGATTTAAAGTCTGTGATAGGGGGGCACCGGAAAACCTTCGCCACTCCCTCCCAAATCCCCTTAACAAGCGGGCAGTAAAAAAAAAGGTGCTGAAAAGTCTCTTCAACTCCACAATGAAGACAGGCTGAGCTTCCGCGAAGCCTCCATTTGTACAGAATCAGGTTCGTAAAGGTGACCCCATGGGCTAATTTCCAGGATGTGTCAAAAATGGCTGCACCCAAGCACCCCATCCCAACCCTTTTCCAGATCACCTCCCAATTTAGATTTTGCAAATCCAAAACCACCTTGGGAAGGGCCGCCGTATTAAAGAGTCCATATAGGTCTGCGAATCGTGGTTGGACCAGCCCCATACCTTTAAACCTGCTCTTACCCTCGGTAATGACATTTCTTTCCTCGCCAAGCTCCTCCTGATATTCGACGTTATGGGCAAAAATGTTGCTTGCCCATGCAGGAAACACGTCCCTGAAAGAATATCCATAATCATTTATTTATTTATTTATGAAAAGAAAAAAACTTTTACAATGACCCAGTCCAGAGCCGGTATGGCCTCTAGGCCGACAAGTGCGGTCTCCGGAGGGTAAAGCATAAATAAAAATAGTAGCTTATTAATTATCTGGAATTTTTATAAGAATTAATATTAGTAGATTTTATTATGCAAAATTTATGTTAGTATTAGAGTATGAATAGAGAATTTAATATGTTAGTCGAGAAGGGGCATTAGGGGTTAATTGAGTTTAGGAATGATTTTGTTTCTTTTAAAGGAAGCTGGGTTTGGGGATTGTCTTAAATACTCTGGCAAGATAGCCCACCATTTTATTCCTGCATGGGAGATGCACTTACTTTGGTAGTGACGCTTGGCGAATGGGCAACGTATTGAGGAGGCAGATCTAGTGGGGTAAGGGTGAAAATCGCATTGAAACTGTATTATTGATGGATTAGGAACATATAGATAGCCATTAATTATCTTAAAAATGAATGATAGAAGCTGCTGGATATAAATTTGATTTATTGTTAGTATTCGGAAATGTCCAAAGTAATGAGTTACCGAATATAGATTAGGAATTTTTAAAAGTATTCTAAAAAACCTTTTTTGTATGCAAAAGATTCTGGTTAGGTTAGTATTAGAAGTAGAACCCCAAAATTGAACACCATAACATAGTGATGAATGGATAAGTGTATTGTATAGTAATAATAAAATTTCAGTAGGGAGATATTGGTGTTGTGATATTGTACCTAATCTTTTACTAAGAGTCTTGGATAATTCATTTATGTGATAATTCCAGGAAAGGTCAGGTGATAAATGTAATCCTAGGTATTTAAAAGTATTAGTAGGAGATAAAAGGATTGAATTGTAATAAATTAGCAACTTGTGAGGGACAGAATGCTTATTTTTTTGGGCAAAAAATCATGTATTTGGTCTTGTTAAGATTTAAAGATAACTGGTTTATTTGGATCCATTTATTTAAAATGGCTAGCGAGTGATTGATAAATAAAATAAGATATCCATAAAGGAGCCACTCTCAAAGCCTCCATACAGATGGCGTAAGAAAGCCGCCCTTACAACCGAGGCCACCGAGGGAACGCTAAGACCTCCAGCTTCAACCGAGGAGTAGGTAACTAAGTGGGCGATTGGCTAATGCCTATGGCCAAACCCCCAAACGAAATCAAAGAAAAGCTTCGTTAAACTGACGACTATTTCCTTTGGGGAAAGAAAGACCACCGACGTGAAGATCAACACAGGAACGATGTACACCTTCAAAACCCTGGCCCTAACCTGCAAAGACAATCTAGATACTGCCCTCCTAGACAAAATCTTCTTGATTTTATCTTCCACTTCTGTCCAGGTAATCTCTGCCATGGAAAGGCCAAAGGACATTGGAACACCTGTGACCGTTATCCGATCTCCGGACCAATCGATCGGGAAAGCACTTAGGTCACTCTGCGACCATAGGCCCAGAAAAATTCCCTTCGATTTCCCATAATTCAACGTACTACCCGTACATTGCGCAAAATCATGGAAAATCGAATAACAAGGTCCCAACGAGGAGGAAGATGTAATAATCAGGACCAGATCATCTGCATAGGCCAGGATTTTAATCTCCACCGGATCATTCGGTATCCTATACCCTCGAATAAGGGGGGACTCACTCACCGCCCTCATGATTACCTCAATATAGCAAGCATATAATAGCGAGGAAGCAGGACATCCCTGCCGAACCCCTCGACACAGCCTAACAGGTTGGGATAAATGCCCATTAACCAGGATACGAGACGTGGCAACCTCATAAACCTGTTCCAGCCACCCTATGAAAATCCAAGGCAAGCCAAAATGTCGCAACACAGCCCATAGAAGCGACCTATGAACCATGTCGAAAGCCTTACGCTGATCAAGACTCAACAACGCCACAGGGCGCTGGCTCGCTTTAGCCTCCAAAACCATGTATTTGAGCAGGATGAGGCCATCCTGGACAAACTTGCCAGGAACGCCGCATGACTGCTCTCTGCCCAAAACAAAAGGAAGCGCACTCTGTAACCTTGACTTAAGGGCCGACATAAGGAGCTTATAGTCACAGTTACAAAGAGAAATCGGCCTGAAATCCTCGAAAGATGCTGGAACAGGTTTTTTCTTAATCAAAACCGTGACGGCATCGGAAAAGGCCAATGGAAAGGAACCTTGACATAACAATCAGTTAAGAACATCGAGCAGAGGTTGCCCTAGAATGTCCCAAAAGCAACTGTAAAACTCATACGATAAGCCATCTGGCCCCGGAGACTTATCGTTCCTGGCCCTATGGAGCGCCTCAGCCAACTCCGGTAACGAAATCGGATCCACCATCGTGGTGAAATTCGACCTATCAGCTCTCGGGATATTCTGAAGCCAGGAATCAAACCCGACCCCACCCGAGGCCCCTATGGAGGGATCTGAGCCGAACGGACCAAAAAGACGGGCATAGAAATCATGAGCACGCTCCACAAGGTCAGCCTGTGAGACAGAACTGCCATCTCCTGCAAAGGAGATGAAAGAATCATTGACTTCGTCCTCAGAAAGACGAAAAAGTACCTCTGATGGTAACTGCACCTCATGAATCATATCCATCGTCTTAGAATGTCGGAAGAAATCTGCAGCCTGTCTCAACCTAAAGGCCATCAGTTGCTTCTTGACTTTCTCGATGTACGGGAGGAAGAAGACCCGCGGCTTAGAAGCGTACAGAACCCTTAAGGTGTTTTATAGGGTATACCCACACCATCGTTTCCAAGCAGCCTTGCGGAAAGACCACCTACGGAAAAACCGCCTAGCTTGATCTTTGAAACGAGACCACTTAAAAAACTTCGTTTAGTGAAATAAAATCCATACAACTAGAGAGAGGGGGGGTTGACAGGACCATGACCTAGAAACATCTCTGGCCAACAAGGCCGGAGCACTTAAAAAGGAAAAACCCACACCGGGTGCCTTTCCAAACTTGGTACCTCTGACCCCAACAGGACCTAAGAAACACATCAACGACCGCCCACACGGCTGACACAAGAATGGCAAAAAGTACCCCATTACTGGGTACACGACAGAAGACGCCCTAAACTGAACAGACCCACTCTTACTCAGCCAATCGAGCTCTCGCACTTAAGAGCTTTTTAAAAGTAACCCTATCATTAACATGTAGCCGTGACAAATCCCATCTGCTTGCCTCTTCGAAAGGAACGTCCCCCCAACTCAACTTTTCACCTGAGGACAAACAAACCAAAGCCATATCAAAAGATGCCGCCCTGGGCACCTTCGAACGAGATAATGACCGGGTCCGAGGGGGAGGGGGGATAGATTGGGATTTAAAGACGAAACTAGAGGTGGAAGGGGTAGTGACAACCCCACAAACCAACGACGGAAGGTCCGGCGTGGCCGTCGCTACCTGGGCCCCAGGGGCGCCTAACCCTACAACTGGTTTCGTCGGTACGGATGATGGGATCTCATTAGGGGAGACATCTAAACGCTCCTTTGCAACCTCCACTCCATTATCAGGGCTCCGGTCCTTCAGCTCGTCAGAAGCCGGGTCACCTGGATCCTTCTCTATTGCAGGAAACAGTGTAGGGAAAGCATCATCGTTCCCGGATGCAAAGACCTCCGAGACCACTCCCACTGGAGCAGTGGAGGGCACCGTAGCAGCCATCACCCGGCGTTTGAGAGGTTCCCTATCGTCAGACCATGTCTCGTCCTCCGTAATCCATGGCCTCTTAAGATGGCCATCTACCTCCCCCACCACCTCCATATTTTCCTCACTGGAAGATTCCGCCTCCTCCAAACTATGCTCTTCCACCCCATGCGTATCCACACCCCCACTAGGGTCATCTCCGTCGCCCCTATTCTTACCATCAGCGGGAGCGCGATCAACGGCCGCCGTCACATTAAGATCTGGTTCCGACAACTTCGCCGTCTCGACCGTCATGGAACAGTTAGCGGACTCGTGCCCGAAACGCCTACACTGGTCGCATCGCACGCAAGCCGCAATCAGATGGTCCCTCGATCCGCACCGGAAACACTTCCGGACCATCCCGGGGTAATAGAGGAAACCCCTATACCCCCACACAACTATAAAATCCGGAACAGCCTTTTTAGCTTGGACTTTAACTCTATAAACAGCTGTGTTGACCCTTGGTACGTCATCGAAGGGCACGTTCGCACATTCTAATACATTTCCGATCTTCTGCATCTCCCTCTCAACCAGCGCCAGAGGAGTAGAAGGAGCTAAGCCCCTTACAAACACCGTCATCACACGGCCTTCGACCGGGTCACATCTCACTTTCATCCTGCCGCACATGAAAAACCCACGACGCCACAAAGCCACTGCGTCATCAGCTTGATGCATAACCATCGTATATTTAACGCCCATTGCTGGGCCCATCGCTTCAATCGCGTCCCATTCTTAAGCACTTCGTAAACGCTCTTAATCAAACTTACAGGACTAACGATGCTCTCAGGAGAGAGCATAACAAAACGGGGAAAATCGGGCCCCGACATCGTCGACATCTCGCCGACGAGGCTAAGTTGATTGCCGCTGGCAACCGGGGAGGTAGGCTTAACTTAAGCCTAACCTCCGCAACTAAAAATAAAACTCCTAAAAAAGGAAAAACAACAAACCTAGCCACCTGCCCACCTTCCCCACACAATCACTGACCACTCTCGTACCTCTATGATTAAGAAATCCACTCAGAATGGCCGAGGAGAGGAAAATCTCGACGGAGCAAAAACCAGACGCGTGCGCAGGCAACGTTGGGCCTGGCTATTACTTCGATGGGAGACCGCGTGGGAATCCCAGGTGCTGTGAGCTTCCATTTTTACGTTTTCTGGACGCTTACCGGACATTATAAATCTCTCCGAGGCGGAAAGAAATGGACATCTCCATTTTGGAGTGGACAAACGGCCTCAGGAAACTACCTTAGGGTAAAGGAAATAAAGAATTTCATAAATAAAACTCTTTTAACTAACTAACTAACTAACCAGCCTACATGAAAATTTGCAGTAGATTTCCAGTCCCCTCTTTTAAAATCGCCCTCCTCAAATGTGAGCGGTCCATGTAGAACCTCTCTTCAAAGGCGTTTGTTTAAAGCCAGCCGAAGCACGGCTCAAAAGGGACGTACTGCCAACTTCTGTCTGGTCTGGTAGATTCGGTCTCCAAAGCAAAAAAAATCTTTGCGTGACGATGTTTTTTGTCTTTCTTGTGTGTCTCTCTCCTCCTCTTCCAGCCCCCCCCCCGGGGCCCGGGGGGAATTCGTTGCCTGCCCATATGTCGCCCCTATACAAACAGCTGACGGCCATATCACGTTGAAAACAGCCCTCACCTTCCGCACAGGGCTGTTTAGCAAGATGATGGAAATCTTGACGAGGGCTAAGATGGAAACTGCCCGAAACATACAACTGAGCGATAAACATGTGAAAACATGTTAAGGGATAAACATGTAAAAACATGATAAAACCAGAAACAACGTGGTATGACCGCGAACCAAAAGGCGCTAAATCCCAAGACCAGGAACCTCAAACTAAAAAAAAAAACTCACTCTCCCCTCCAAAGGAGAAAACTCTCCACTCCTCCACCACCCAACAGAAACACACAAAACCAAAACCATCACCATATCCCCACACGCCATCACCATATCCCGACCCCATTACACACACACATCAGGGACCAATATTCCAATCGCAGGAAAGATCTAAGACACATATCCGACTATCAAACAGGGATACACTTAAACCCACACTACACCAGGGTTGAAATACATAAAGGGAACAAACGGAAGCAGAAAAAATCCGGCGCCCCACTCCCGTGCCCCAATATGCATTCCCAAATGAAAGCCAACTAAAACACCCTGACAAAACAAACCATGCACAACCCACCAGTACCCACAAACTTCCCAAATCAAATTCCACCACCAAGGATAGATTCCATCCTTCAACACACAATGCCCAAAAGGAAACAAATCCCTAAGAAACATGAGGCCCAAAAGGAACTAAACCATGGAAGATCGAACCAAAAAATTTCCTTTTTTTTTCCTTTTTCTTATTTTTATTAAATAAAAACCAACAACCAAACAAACCTAACCATATCTTCAAGAACCGATAGAACAACAGGCTACCACCCAATGTCATTATAGTCATCTATCCCCACGCAACTTATAACCCACACCATAATACCCTATCCCCAAACCCCTACACCAAACCCAAAACCCCATAACCTCACTGTCATAATTAATTTTTTTGTATATATCCTAATAACCCAACCCACTGATGAGGAGATATACCCCCAACCCCAATGGATAACAGGACCAAAGCTCAATAGAAGAAAAATCCCACCTAAGCCCCCATTAAACCCCCCACCTGAACCCAACATATCTCCAACCAATCACCAACATATCACCAACAAAGGAAAATCACCCTTTCATACAGGCAAAGAGGCTGGAAACATATATAAAAAGTCCCTATTCTGAATTGAAGGCATTGCCCGACTTCATATACTTCTTCCTAAAAGCCTTATAATTCAAACGCCCGAACTCCACCCATAGATAGAATCCAATGAGACAAAAGATCCTCCTCCACAAAAGTTCCGGCGTATACCTAACTCCTCTCTGCCTATTAAACCGAGGCGAAGTCAAAACATACTTGATTGTGTTAACCACAAAACAAACAACATATTCCTGACACTCCTCTACTAGGAGAGGATCCAGAAATCTTATTGAGTTGAAATCCGTAATCGGTGGGCACGAAAAGAGCTTCACCACCCCGACCCATATCCGCTTAGCTAAAAAACACTCAAAGAACAAATGTTGAATTTTCTACACCCCTCCACACTGCGAACAAGCCGGATCCTAACCATACTTCCATTTACAGAGCATAAAATTTGTATACGTACTACAATGGGCCAACTTCCATGATACGTCGAAAATTGACGCACCCAAGCAGCCCATTCCAACCCTTTCCCCAATCACCCCCCAGTTAAGACTTGGTAGCTGCAAACAAATTTTCGGAGAGACTTCCGAACAAAAGAGGCGGTACAGGTCTGCAAACCGCGGCCTGGCCATCCCCAAATCCTGAATGTCCTTCTTACTCCCCAAAATAATCTCTCTGTCTCCTACTATGAAGATAAATATTACTTGCCCATACTGGAAAAGAATCCCTAAAAGAATAACCATATAAATACGAGAATATGGTATATTATACATGAATATGCCAGCCAAATTGGAGCAACCTCCCTCTCAAATCCACCGTAAAAGTGCCGCAAATACGCAGCCTTCACCACTGCTATCACCGAGGGAACGTTTAACCCTCCATTTTCCACCGGAGTATATGTTACCGTCCGAGCTATTGGCTCATATTTATGACCCACGCCCCATAAAAAGTCAATAAAAATCTTCGTCAGCCTAACGACCGTTTCGTTTGGAGAAAGATAAACTGCCGAAGTAAAAATAAGCATGGGAACTATATGTACAGATAAGATCCTGGCCCTTATCTTCAAGGATACCTTCGATACTGCCATCTTGGACAGAACCTTTTTGACCTTATCTTCCACCCCCACCCAGGCCATCTGGGCCATGGGTAACTCAAATGAAATAGGAATACCTGTTATGGTGATTCTATCACCCGACCATTGAATTGGAAAGGCTTCCAGGTCAGCCTGTGACCATGCGCCCAAATAAATACCTTTCGATTTTCCATAGTTCAACGTGCTACCTGTACACTTTGCAAACTCTTGGAAAATCGAAAAACAGGTAGCCAATGAAGAAGGGGTAGTCAAGACTAGAACTAAATCTTCACCTCCATGGGATCATTAGGGATCCTATAGCCTTTAATTGAGGTAGACACCACAATGGCTCTGATAATCGTCTCAATATAACACACATATAGCAACGGTGACGCAGAACATCCCTGTCTCACCCCACGTTTCAGGACGACAGGTTGGGACAAATACGACAGGATGCCCATTCACCAGAACCCGGGACGTAGTTGCGAATACACGAGCTCCAACCAATCTACAAAACCAGAAGGCAGCCCAAACCTTCGCAGCACGGCCCAAAGTAAAGTCCTGTTCACCATGTCGAATGCCTTCAGCTGATCGAGGCTCAGTAAAGCTACAGAAGTTTGATTTTGTTTAGCTTCCATACAAATATATTTAAGTAAGACAGGACTGTCCTGCACATACTTATTCGGGATTCCACATGATTTCTCCCTTCCCAACACTACAGGAAGTACCTTCTGCAATCTACTTTTCAGAACAGACATGAACAATTTATAATCACAGTTGCAGAGCGATATGGGCCTAAAGTCGCCAAAGGAAGTGCGTACTTGTTTTTTCCTAATCAGAACCGTAATCGCCTCCGAAAATTCAGCTGGAAAGATTGCATGTGTCAACAGGGAATTTAATGCATGCACTAACGACTGCCTTAATATATCCCCAAAACTACGATAAAACTCAATGTGTGGGAGGAGTTAACTATTCCCCATGCAAACTATATATAAACCCGTCCGTTAGTACTAATTTCATAACTTCAGGATAATTCTCTAATATTCTATTTGCTTTTAGAGAATTATCCTTTTTTGCTTTGATAAAGGATAGGCTCTATCCGAAACGTCAGCTCTTTATTTGATTTTTTAGTTTTATTTTGATTATACTTATATATTTTGTATTTTGTTATTTGTTTATTATTTTATTTTTCAGTTGTATTTATTAACTATTTATAAAACTCAATGATAATCCATCCGGTCCCAGAGACTTTTCATTCTTAGTTTTATGTAAGGCTTCAGAGAGCTCCGACAATGATATCTGATTTGTCTATCACGAAAAATTCCGCCGTATCTACCGTCGGGATGTGTCGAAGCCTGCTCTCCTGGCTTGTTCCATTTGAAGCCACTGGGGAAAGATCTGGAACAAACTCCCCGAACAGCTCTGAAAAGAAACTGTGAGCCCGGTTCAAAAGTTCCGCTTGAGAGACAGGACCCCCATCATCAGCAAAAGAGATAAAGGAATTCGAGATCCCGTCATCTGATTCTTGCAAAAGTACATCCGTTGGCAGTTGTACCTCCTGGATCATATCAATTATCTTGGAGTGTCTAAAGAATTCTGCTGCCTGCCTCAACTGGAAAGCCATCATTTCCTTCTTGCTTTGCTCTATATATGGAAGGAACACATCTCGAGGCGTTCACACCCTATCAATTTTAACACAATCGTTCAAAACGAGAATCGCAACTCCCCGCGCTGCATTGGTATAAAAACTACAGAAAAATTTCGCTTTTGGAAAAAAGAAAAGGAAAGGCTGCAGGACTGCAGTAGTACGACGTCGCACGCATGCTGATGGAGAAAGGACGCCACCATTTTCTGACGCCTCAAAGAGTAAAGAGAATTGACATTAAGAGAAATAAAAGCCATCGCAGAAATGCAGAAAAATATTCTAATCCAGTTTAACACCTCTTCCCACCAATTCCCGTCGCAATCGTTCCCTAGCCCCCCCCCCCCCCCCCCCAGAGGGCGGAGGGATCCCCCACCCCCCCCGCCCCCCGACGGCCACCCC